>CAUYLG010015038.1:0-20895 GCA_963573385.1 Cacajao melanocephalus | reverse complement strand
GGGTGGGGAGTTGGGGAGAGAGAGCATGGGGAGAAATGCCAGATATAGGTGATGGGGAGGAAGGCAGCAAATCACACTGCCATGTGTGTACCTATGCAACAATTTTGCATGTTCTTCACATGTACCCCAAAACCTAAAATGCAATTTAAAAAAATCAACAAGTAACTGTAAGTTAACTCAATTGAGCACTCCATGCTGCTGCTTTATGGAGTAGCCATTCTTTTCTTTTTTTACTTCTCTAATAAACTTGCTTTCACTTTACTCTATGGACTCACTCTGAATTCTTGTTCGCGTGAGGTCCAAGGACCCTCTCTTGGGGTCTGGATCGGGATCCCTTTCTAGTAACAAACTAACCAAATTCACTGACCCTTTTCAGTGCTTTTGTAACCTTAATAGGTCTGTTGCCGATGCTCCAGGCAAGTCAATATGCTGGGACACTGGGTTGCATCAGATAAAGTGGTTTAAGTATAGGTCACCAAACAAAGAGACAGGAGGTGACTTGAAAGCCATCTCACTGAAAAGTTTGGAGCTAGGGATTTTCACGGTTTTGAAGTGGGCCAAAGTATGGAGATCACTGGTTAAAGAGTGCAGGGAGAAGTCATAGGACAAGGAAAAGAAGAAGCTGTATTCTCATGCTGATTCCATTCCTCTGTGAGGGTCAGCTGTTTCTCTGGAAATCAGGATCTGAAAAACATCTTAAGCAATCCTTAAGCAAAAACCATGTGATTCTAATGCCAGAGATCCTATCTATAGGAACAATGCGGATGCAAATGATCAGTATCTAGTGACTTGGAGTAACAAGGAAGTGGGTTAATGTGCAGCCAGATTAAGGCTTAAATATAACTATATTTCTGTCCAGAACCAGACATGCAATTCTTGTCAACCCTGTGGGGACAATTTCGTGTCAATAAACACATTGATCCACAGTACCCTCAAAACTCATCCAGTAAACTGTTCTCCAGTCTGCCTACCATTTCTCCCACTAGTAGAATTTTATACTTAAGAGTTCAGCTGGACGTGGTGGCTCACGCCTAAATCCCAGCACTCTAGGAGGCTGAGGTGGGCAGATCACTTGAGTCCAGCCTGGGGAAGACCAGCCTGGGCAACATGATGAGACTCTGTTCCTACTAAAAATACAAAAAATTCTTTGGATATGGTGGCGTGCACCTGTAGTCCCAGCTATGGGGAGGCTGAGGTGGGAGAATCACCTGTGCCTGGGAAGTTGAAGCTGCAGAGAGCCAAGATCACGCCACTACACTCTAACCTGGGCAACCAGAGTGAGACCCTGTCTCAAAATAAATAAATAAAATAATAATGAAAAAGTCCATCATTTTAAAAATCTGTTTATGCTTCCTGATGAAATGTGTATACAAGAAAGAAAAAGATTTTTGTTTTTTGTTTCTTTTTTTTGACACAGAGTTTCTTTCTTGTTGCCTAGGCTAGAGTGCAATGGTGCAACCTCCACCTCCCAAGTTCAAGCAATTCTCCTGCCTCAGCCTCCCAAGTAGCTGGGTTACAGGCATGCACTACCACACCGCACTAATTTTGTATTTTTAGTAGAGATGAGGTTTCTCCACGTTGGTCAGGCTGGTCTCAAACTTCCTACCTCAGGTGATCTGCCCACCTTATCCTCCCAAAGTGCTGGGATTACAGGTGTGAGCCACCGCACCTGGCCAGAAAAAGTATTTTTTAAATGTGAAGAGTGCCTTTTTTAGTGTGAAAACTAATTTGAATACTTTGAAAAGACTTGATAAAGGCAAAATGCCAAAAATCATTGCTGCCAACTTTGGGGTAACAAGACAACTACAAAAGTATGGAAAAAGTAGCCATGTGTGGTGGCTCACATCTGTAATCCTAGCACTTTGGAAGGCCAAAGTGCGAAGATCCTTTGAGGCCAGGAGTTCAGACCTACCTGGACAATGTAGTAAGATCCTGTCTCTACAAAAAAAAATTAGGTGGAGGGACAGTGGTTCACTAACCTGTAATCCTAGCACTTTGGGAGTCCAAAGCAGGTGGATCACCTTAGGTCAGGAGTTCAAGACCACCCTGGCTAACATGGTGAAACCCCATCTCTACTAAAAATACAAAAACTAGCTGAGCATGGCGGCCTGTAATCCCAGCTACTTGGGAGGCTGAGACAGGAGAATGGCTTGAACCTAGGTGGTGGAGATTATAGTGAGCCGAGATTGTGCCACTGCACTCCAGACTGGACGACGGAGTGAGATTCTGTCTCAAAACAAACAAACAAAAAAATTAAAAATTAGACTGGGCACAGTGGCTCATGCCTATAATCCCAGCATTTTGGAAGAGGAGGCAGGAGGATTACTTGAGCCCAGGAATTCAAGACCAGCCTACGTAACATAATAAGATCCCATCTCTACAAAAAAACAATTTAAAAAATTTAGCTGGGCATGGCCCCAGCTACTCTGGAGGCTGAGGCAAGAGGATTGCTTGAGTCTGGGAAATGAAGGCTACAGTGAGCCATAATCATATCACTGTATTCCAGCCGTGGTGACAGAGTGAGACCCTGTCAAATAAATAAATACATAAATAAATAAAGGCCCAGTCTGATGGCATGTATCTGTAGTCCTAGCTACTTGGGTAGCTGAGGTGGGAGGATTGCTTGAGCCCAGGAATTGCAGGTTATTGTGAGCTGCACTCCAGCCTGGGCAACAGTGTGAGACTGTCTCTAAAATACATACATAAATCTAAATTATATGGGAAAAAAGAACAAATATCTGTAAAGATTCTTCCTTCAGTCTGCTCCACAGTTCTTGTTCCACTTTTAACACAAATACTTATATTGCCCTTATCATGTGCCAGACGACTACATGAAGTACTTAGCCTACTCATTTTATTATCTTATGTAGTAGATACTATTAATATTCTCATTTTACAGATGAGGAAATTAAAGCTTAGTGAGGTTAAGTAAGAGCCTCCAGATAATGATGTGGTAGAGCCCCATTTTAAACCTGAAAAGTCTGAATTCTAGCTGAAAACACTGGTTACCACGGCAATGCATTATGGGTGTGTTATACAGAAAAAAAAAAAGACAATTCAGAACACCAATCAGCAGACCCCCCATATCCATAGTCAAAGAATGGTTAGGCAAATGAACAAGTTTGTTGTTGTTGTTGTTTTGTTTTTGTTTTTGTTTTTTGAGACAGAGTCTTGCTTTGTCACCCAGGCTGTAGTGCAGTGGTGCAATCTTGGCTCACTATAACCTCTGCCTCCTGGGTTCAAGAGAGTCTCCCTGCCTCAGCCTCCTGAGTAGCTGGCACTACAGGTTCACGCCACCATGCCAGGCTAATTTTTGTATTTTTTGTAGAGATAGGGTTTCACCATATTGGCCAAGTTGGTCTCAAACTCCTGACCTCATGATTTACCTGCCTCAGCCTCCCAGAGTGCTGGGATTACAGGCATGAGCCACTGTGCCCAGCCTGAACAAGTTTTATACATTTTAAGTGAAAAGAAATGTTTAAGTTATGTAGTTGTCATTTTATGTAACTAACTAACCACTGACTCTAATTGAGTTAAATAAAGAGCTTTCCTCTATTAAGAGAAGTACAACACTGGGTCATACAAAAGTGTGTTTTCTCATGAGAGGATGGATGGAATTTAACATTAAAAATGGCAGAATAGTGTTTTCAACAAATGGTGCCAGGCCAATTGACCATCTATATGCAGAAAAATTAACCCTGACACACACTTCACCACCTTACAGAAAGTTAATTTAAAATGAATTGTAGACCTAAATGTAAAACACAGAACTGTAAAACTTCTAGAAGAAAATATGGAAGAAAATCTAGGTGACCTTGGGTTTGGCAATGAGATTTTAGATATAACACCAAAGTCGGCCGGGCGTGGTGGCTCACGCCTGTAATCTGAGCACTTTGGAGGCCAGGGCAGGCGGATCACCTGAGTTCGGCAGTTCAAGACCAGCCTGACCAATATGGTGAAACCCCGTCTTAAAAAAAAAAAAAAAAAGATATAATACCAAAGTCATGAACCTTATGAAAAAAAAAATGGATACACTGGATTTTATTTAACTTTTTAAAAATTGCTGTATATAAACAGAATGAGAAGACAAGCCACCTCTTGGGAGAAAACATTGGCAAGCCACATATCTTATAAAAAGACTTAAATTCAAAATATGTAAATAACTCCACTATTGTTAACAACACTAAAATGAGGATTTTTGTACATAAATTTTTGCTAGGTTTGTGATCATTTAAAAAAATGAGATAACAGCCAGGTGCAGTGGCTCACGCCTGTAATCCCAGCGCTTTGGGAGGCTGAGGCGGGTAGATCATGAGGTCAGAAGCTCGAGACCAGCCTGACCAACATGGTGAAACCCCTTCTCTACTAAAAATACAAAAATTAGCCAGGCGTGGTGGTGCACACCTGTAATCCCAGCTGTTCAGGAGGCTGAGGCAGGAGAATTGCTTGAACCCGGGAGGCAGAAGTGGCAGTGTGCCGAGATCGCGCCACTGCACTCCAGCCTGGACAACAGAGCAAGACTCCATCTCACAAAAAAAAAAAAAAAAAAAAAAAAAAAAAAAGAGGATGCAGCGCTCCGCCGCCGCTGCTGCCACGACCGGGACTGCGCACAGGCACCCCTGACAGCTCCGCCACTATGGAGGACATGAACGAGTACAACAACATAGAGGAATTCGCAGAGGGATCCAAGATCAATGAGAGCAAGAATCAGCAGGATGACGGTAAAATGTTTCTTGGAGGCTTGAGCTGGGATACAAGCAAAAAAGATCTGACTGAATATTAGTCTCGATTTGGGGAAGTTGTAGACTGCACAATTAACTAGTAACTCCAGTTACTGGGAGATCAAGAGGATTTGGATTTGTGCTTTTCAAAGATGCTGCTAGTGTTGATAAGGTTTTGGAACTGAAAGAACACAAACTGGATGGCAAATTGATAGATCCCAAAAGGGCCAAAGCTTTAAAAGGTCTTTGTGGGTGGATTGAGCCCGGATACTTCTGAAGAACAAATTAAATAATGTTTTGGAGCCTTTGGAGAGATTGAAAACATTGAACTTCCCATGGATACAAAAACAAATGAAAGAAGAGGATTTTGTTTTATCACATATACCAATGAAGAGCCAGTAAAAAAATTGTTAGAAAGCAGATACCATCAAATTGATTCTGGGAAGTGTGAAATCAAAGTTGCACAACCCTAAGAAGTATATAGGCAGCAACAGCAACAATAAAAAGGTGGAAGAGGTGCTGCAGCTGGTGGATGAGGTGGTACAAGGGGTCGTGGCCGAGGTCAGGGCCAAAACTTGAACCAAGGATTTAATAACTATTATGATCAAGGATATGGAAATTACAATAGTGCCTATGGTGGTGATCAAAACTATAGTGGCTCTGGCGGATATGATTATACTGGGTATAACTATGGGAACTATGGATATGGACAGGGATATGCAGACTACAGTGGCCAACAGAGCACTTATGGCACGGCATCTCGACAGAGTGGCAATCACCAAAACAATTACCAGCCATACTAAAGGAGAACATTGGAGAAAACAGGAGGAGATGTTATAGTAACCCATCTTGCAGGATGACATTGAAGATTGGTCTTCTGTTGATCTAAGATGATTATTTTGTAAAAGACTTTCTAGTGTACAAGACATAATTGTGTCCAACTGTATATAGCTGCCAATTAGTTTTCTTTGTTTTTACTTTGTCCTTTGCTATTTGTGTTATGACTCAATGTGGATTTGTTTATACACATTTTGTTTGTATGATTTCATGTTAAACTTCAAATAAATGCTTCCTTATGTGAAAAAAAAAAAGAGGCCAGATGTGGTGGCTCATACCTGTAGTCCTAGGACTTTGGGAGTCCAAAGTTTGAGATGCGCCTGGGCAACATGGCAAAACCTCATTTCTAGAAGAAATACAAAAATTAGCCAAGCATGGTAATGCACGTTGTAGTCCTATTTGGGAGGCTGATAGGAAGATCACCTGAGCCTAGCAGATTGAGGCGTCAGTGAGCTGTGATCAAACCACTGCACTCCAGCTGGGATGAAAAAGTAAGACCCTGTCTCAAAAAACAAACAAACAAAACAGGATTTGGAAACTAAAGAAAATGATAATAATAAACCCTTTTATGTTATTTTACTATGTGCCTGAAACTGTTTTAGGCCCTTCACATATATATTTATTTTATCCTATGATAATGCTATGAGGTGAGTACTATTATATTATGTCCATTTTACAGATAAGAAGATTGAGGCATAGATAATTTAAAAAAAGAAAGAAAAAACTTGCCCAAAATCATACCACTTTTAAGTAAAGGAGGTGGCATTTAAACATGTTTTGGCTCCAGTTCATACTCTCAACCATTATATCATGGTGTTAATGACATCAACAGGCATTTGTCAAATATCTACTTTGCAACAAAAGATATTGTATAAGACATAACAAGAAAAATAAGAGTAGTTTGCCCACAAAAACTCACGTTATGGGAGAAACCTGTAACTAACTCACCATGGGAACGAAGATAAAATGACCTAGCCCAGATCAGGAGAATCTCAGGTTTCAAATGAGAGTTGAGATTTCATTAGTGGCGTATGGAATATGTAGGTGTGAAAACTGATAAGGATGTAAAAAACACTCAAAGGAGCCTGAATTTTAGGTAAATTGGTCATTAACAGCAGGACCATTAAGTAAATAAGCTTTAGACAAATTGAGTTTTGTCTAAAGCTTATTTACTTAATGGTTTATATTTTAGTTATATTTCAGTTAACCAATTTTAGGCAACTTTTTGTTTTGTTTGTTCAGATGGAAGTCTTGTTGAGCACCCACTATGAAAACAAGTGAGAGTCTGAGGATATTGAGATGAATATAAGTTATCCCTGCCCTAGAGTTGAGAGTCAGAATCACTGTAAGGACTTGTTAAAAACACATTAATAGGTCCACTCCTAGACTTTCTAATTCAGTAGGTCTGGGGTGTGACCAGAGAATTTCTAGTTCTAACAAGTTCCCAGGTGACTCTAGTGCTGCCTGTAAGAAACCACACTTAGAGAACCACTGCCCTAGAGGAATCAAAAGTTAGTGGAAAGGAAGTTGGTGTTTGGGAGGCCTTCACAGCCGAGTTTGTAATAGAAAGAATTTGTAATAGAAGGCCAAGGGGGAAGGGGACTGTGGGTGAAGGTTTAACATTTACAAAAGCAGGGACTATCTAAGAGAGCTCTGGCAAAGCAAGTGTTTTTGGATGTTTGGAAATCAAAGAGGACTCGTGGGAGACCCAGCAGGAAAAGCAGCCCTTACCTGCTAGGCTAAGGACCTTGGCTTATCACAGCAGTCCTTGGGGATTGAAGGATTTTAATCAAAATAAGGGAGAAACAATAATAGTTTTACCACAATGCTCCTTTGACATCCATAAAAGTTAATGATACCTGCTGCATCCTTTAAAAAAACGAGAAAACTAAAACTTTATAGTACAACAATACTAAAAGCAATTATTTCTGAATTATCTTTTCCCAGACAAAAGTGTATAGTAGGCTGTTATCTTTGGTACAGAGGGACTTCAATTAGACATTTTATATTAGAAACTTAAGACAAATTTATTTAATTTCATAACGGTATTTAAATAAGAGTACTTCAATTTTTTCTTCATTTCTAGTTGTAACTAACTACCTGGGAAGGGAATATAGTTAATTTGTCTAGACAGATTTTGACATTTAAAATAATGCATAAGCCCAAGGGGTAGGAATTTTCATTACTTAGGTTTACCTTCAGTAAATCAAATCGCGAGTTTACATAATGTTATCCAGCAAAATTTGTTCCATATTAAGAATCAAAAGAACATTGTAAATTCTTACTAATAACACCTCAAATATATTTAAATTTTAGTAGAGAATTAAAGTCAAAACAATAATAATGTGCACTATCAGTGATTATACTGAGACATAACGCTAGTAAATACTTGGGCACAAATAGGCAGATAAAGCTAAGAACAAGAGTTTGGAATTAAAAAAAAAATCCAGAAATAAAGAACATTCATGTTCTAAAAGGAGCTATGACACAACAGGGATTTTGTGTCTATTAGTTAAAGGTTGTAATTCAACACTGATATCAGCCAATCACCTGTACTGGGTGCTTAGACTAGGAGAGGTACCAAGCACAATCTACTAAGTGTGATTTGTGTTCTAAGAGTTCCATGCCACAAAGGAAACTTGTAGCTTCCAGAACAGTTTGTAAATGTAACTGTGAGCACCTAATTCACATGTACAGTAGGTGGAAGGAAAAATGCTGTTCCTAACACAAGAGGTAAATACTGAAAGCCAAAAAAAAAAAAATTCCTAAAAATTCATGTGAACATCAAGTAAATTGGGGCAGGGGGGTGAGAGGCAGTGGGCAGACAGGACACTCATTTCTGCATACAAACAGCTTTTCCCCTACAGCAACTAGCTTAATTCTAAAAAACTAGAGGAAAAAATTCAATAAAAAGATAAAAAGTGAAAGAAAAGAAAGGAAAATCGATTTAGTAAAAGCTGATCTATTGCCAAAAAGTTAATCTTCCCTTTTTTCTTCAAAGGATAAAGTATATCCATCAACACCAGTATTTTTTAGTAAAGACCGTTCTATCAATTTTAAAATATAAAACAATAAAATATAGTCAAGAAATTTCAGTATTTCAGATCCATTTAAACTTTGCTTACAGCCTCTCTCTTTCTCTCACTTTCCCAATGGCTCTTTCTCTCTCGATCTATTTCAGTCTCTCGGTCTTCCTTTTTTCCCTCTAAGTCTGTCTTTCTCTTTCTGGGCATAGAATAGGGGGAAATTATTTTTTGGCACTGGAGAAGAAATGTAAGTTTGTACCTTTAAAGACTGCAAAGGCTTGTTCATGGTAATCATAAACTTTTCTATAAATAGGTTACAAACCAAGATACACAACCATACCTGTAGTAAGCAGACATTTCTTATCTGGCTTAGTCTTTCATGTCTTCCTGCCAAGCATTTACTAGAACAAATGATTCACTTATTTACTGCCATGGGAAAAAAAGTATTGCACTGCTACCTCTTTGTTTTGGGGAGACAACAGGGTGCAAGAGGCCAAGAAGCAGTGTCAGGGAGACAGCATCAATAAATACTAAATCTGTCCTTGCCATTCCTTGCCTTTGGAACCTTAACCAGAGAATTTAATCATCCATCCATTCATTCATTTAATCATTCCCTTTGAACTCAGATAACAGCACCAGATGAGTAGTTGTAAGGAATGGCTAATTAAATAATATGAAAGATCTTTGTTAACATAAATGCTTTATTTAATAATTTCTTTAGAAACTGAAATATCATATGCAACTTATTTGTTAGATGGATTTTTTAATGATATAAACTGATTCCAGAAAATAAATAGGGAATTCTATAGATATTGTAAAATCTTTTAGGTTACCTCCTTTTAGGTAACAGCAGAAAAAAACCTGTTTCTGTGACCAACTGGTATCCTTCTCTCCTAAAAGTTACTGTGCCTTCAAAATAGGAAATGAAGATTTATTTAATTCATTCATTCAACAAGCACGTATTGGTTATGTGCTATGTGTCAAGAATATAGTCTACTTTTTCAAAAAACTAGGAACTCCAAAATCTGTGGACACAATAAAGTAATCAAATATTTGTGAAAGGATAGAAGCAAACGAAAATAATTTTCTTCTAAATGCCTATACAGTTATGCCATGTTCATAAAATCTACTTTAGAAAGTAGAGAATAATTCTTTTTGCTCAGTCTGACAATCATACCCATTACCTGAAATGTCTGGATAATAAGCTTACTTTCAGTTTTGGACTTTTAATATAACACATTAAAATTGTTTAAAAATAAAAGTAATATGAATAATTGGAGAATGTAAAGTAAAAAATGGAAGTCTCCCCTCTAATACCCCATAATCCCACTCCCCAGTAGTAACCATTGTTAACATGTTTATTCATCTGTACATTTTTTTTCTCTATGCACTGTTATAATATGTGATCTGAGAAAGTAGAAATTTCCAAAGTACAGGCAAATTTGACAGCCAAACCTCTGCTATAATTGATGAAAGCTTAAATCAATCTTAAGTTACCCAAAGACTGCTATCAGTATATGCCTCTCCCAGTTGGTCAGTTGTCTGTTGTGCTTCTGTGCCACACTATTGTATGAGAAGCTGGGTACACAGTATATCTCTTAATTCCCTCTCTAGTATTAGGGATGTCCTTAAAAGTAAAAGTCAAAGATTTCAAGGCAACTTAATTGTCAAAGCCTCGTTACCACTCTTCATGGGGCTTTGTGTAATCCTGTTAATAATTCTCAAACTCAAGTGTTATGACACACCGCATGTTGAATAATTCCAGCAGGAAAGTGTTTAACATGATCCCTTTCCCAGACAGTTCTCTCATTCTATTTTGTTTATTTTGATGTTTTTTTTTGTTTGCTTGTTTTGATGCAGAGTTTTTCTCACTCTGTTGCCCAGGCTGGAGCGCAGTCGCCTCAAGGCCTCGACCTCCCTAGGCTCAGGTGATCCTCCCACCTCAGCCTCCAGAGTAGCTGGGACTATAGGCATGTGCCACGGTGACTGGCTAATTTTAACTTTTTTTTGTAGAGATGGGGTTTTGCCATATTGCCCAAACTCATCTTGAAGTCCTAGGCTCACATGTGATCCACCCACCTTGGCCTTCCAAGGTGCTAGGATGGCACATGTGAGCCTCTGCGCCCAGCCCTCCCATTCTATTGAAGTCAGAGAGATCCTCATAATTCTAGCCAGACATGCAGGTAAAAAACAGGTTAATATTTATTCATTCAAGGACATCTGCTTTATGTCAATGAATATTTAAGAATGAATGCCCTGAGAGGCCATCAAAGCCAAACTTCCCTTATTATCAATAAGAAAATTGAGGCCCAGGAAGTGAAGAGACTCTCCCAAAATCACACAGCTCACTGGCTAAGCAGAGTTAACTAAGGACCGGGTCTATATTCAGTTTAGCGCTCTACAGCAGGGAAGGAAGCTTCTAGAAAGTATAAGCAGCCTAAAGAAATTAAACAAAATTTGAAAGAAAAGGACAATTTTTTAAGATAAATATATATAGTATTGCATGATTAGGTGCTTAGCAATCCTTTATGGCTTCCAATAAATTACTACTGAGAACAGAAAAATAGAAGAACAATGTACAAGAAATATCAAAGGCAGGATTAACAATTTAGTTTCATTTCTGAGTAAAACATGCTATATCCTCCTTGTGAACGGCTCATAAGACGTTTTAGATCAAAAGACCTTCCAACAGCCAGAACAAAACCCAGTGCTAAATTCTAGAAGTACATGAAGAGCCTGTTGCATTTATTAATCATTTTGGATCAGGCCCTATTCTGTAAAAAGATGCTGATGTATTTCTGTTTGAGATACTATATTTTATATTTTTATCTTACAGTGTTGTGGAAAAAAACTTTTTTTGGTAGTTGGAGTCCAGTCTTATGTCAAAAGCATGGGAAAGAAAAGGTTTTTAAAAAAATTGTTTATGGCTGGGCATGGTAGTTCATGTCTAATATACGTTAGGAGGTCAAGGCAGGCTGATTATTTAAGCTTAGGAGTTTGAGACCAGTCTGGGCAACATGGTGAAACCTTGTCTCTACAAAAAATAAATAATAATAAAAAAATAGCTGGGTGTGGTGGTGCATGCCTACAGTTCCACATACTTGGGAAGTTGATGTGGGAGGATCACTTGAGCCCAGAAGGTAGAGGTTGTGGTGAGCTGAGATTGCGCAACTGCACTCCAGCCTGGGGGACAGAGTGAGACCCTATTTCAAAAAAGAAAAAAAAAAGTTTTTTTATTGGCTGATTTGTAGTTTACTAAGCAACATGGCTTCAGCTAAGTGCATTATGAGACTTAGTCTCATGTAACTTAGATATAAATGAAATTAGTGAAGACTTTTGGAAGTAATGTATTATAGTCTTTAATTTTTACTTCATTTTTAGCTTTTCTTTTCCATCTAATCCTTCTATTAGAAAACTCTCTGATGATTTATATTCATTTACCTTGAATTCAAGAAATTGTCAAACTGCACTATATTGCTACACTGAGACAAATATTCCATAAAACTTTATTTAATTCAAGAGTGAGATAACTGTTATATTCATTTAATAATGTAATAGCCTCCTTAACTCTCTAGTATTTTGATATCTGCTGTTAAGTCATTGGCATAGACAACTTGGTAAGTGCTCACTGTAATGAAGTCTGTTTTTTGCTTTGTTTTTGTTTTTGAGACAGAGTCTCAGTCTGTCACCAAGGCTGGAGTGCAGTGGCAAAATCTTGGCTCACTGCAACCTTCACCTCCTGGGCTTCAAATGATTCTCCTGCCTCAGCCTCCTGAGTAGCTGGGACTACAGGCACATGCCACACACCCAGCCTAATTTTCGTACTTTTAGTAGAGACAGGGTTTCATTATGTTGGCCAGGCTGCTCTCGAACTCCTGACCTCAGGTGATCTGCCTGCCTCAGCCTCTCAGAGTGCTGGGATTATAGGTGTGAGCCACTGTACCTGGCCTCAGTCTTTGAAATAGACTCATAAGAGAGCTTTTTGATTCTAGTGCTATTATTTGGATCTACAGAGTCCACTTACTATCTGCATTAGTAGTTGCTAGGATTTGGATTCTTTTTTTTTTCTTTCAGAGACAGTCTTGCTCTGTTGCCAGGCTAGAGTACAGTGGCACAATCATGGCTCATTGTATCCTTTAATTCTTGGGTTCCAGCAATCCTCCTGCCTCAGCCTCCCTAATAGCTGGGATTATAGGCATAAGTCACCGCACCCAGCACTGGTTTGGATTTTATATGCTGAAAAGTTTAGTCCTACTGGATCACCAAAGTAATGATCGATACTAATTTTCTATCCAAGGGTTTAGTGAAAAGCATTTCTACAATACAAATTGTAGTTCAAAGAAGCAAAACTACATTTAAATGTAATTATAGCCTGATGAAATAATATATAGCATGAGGAAGCAGAAGGATCATGTCCTAAAGGTAAGAATACCTGTTTTTGAGACCTAGATCTGCCAAACACAATTAGATCTTGTGAATTTGTAGATCTCTTGGCAACTCTGTGATTTCTTATCTGATAAAAATGATAGTTACGATAGGACTTTGATTTCTTCACAACATTATTGTGAAGATCAAATGAGCTGTTGTACATTACAAAGCTTTTTAAATTGTGAAGTGCTGTACAAAATCAGAAATACCATAATAAAATATTTGTAAAAAACCAAAGTAGTAGCTGGGCATGGTGGCACATGCCTATAATCCCAGCTACTCAGGAGGCTGAGGCAGGAGAATCACTTGAACCCAGGAGATGGAGGTTGCAGTGAGCAGAGATAGTGCCACTGTATTCCACCCTGGGTAACAGAGAAAGACTGTCTCAAAAAAAAAAAAAAAAGAAAGCAAAGTTTTATTGTATTCTTTTTTTTTTCAGTTGAAGAGGTATAGAATGGCTTTTTTTTTTTTTTTTGGCCTTAATTCTTTTTATTGGATCTTTGGATTTCAGGTAACTATACTTATTGTCTGATCTGATTTTAATGAAACAGTATTGTTTACATTGTCCAGGAGACAGCATGCAGGCTGGATACAGTGTCTCATGCCTTAATCTCAGCACTTTGGGAGGATGGCTTGAGCCTAGGAGTTCAAGACCAGCCTGAGCAATACGGTGAGACTCCCTCTCTACTAACAGAAAAAAAGTGGGGGCATGGTGGTCTGCACCTGTAGTCCCCAGCTAATTGGGAGGCCAAGGTGAGAGAATTGCTTGAGTGTGGGAGGTTGGGGTTATAGTGAGCCGTATATGTGCCACTGCACTCTAGCCTAGGCAACAGAGAGAGATCTTGTCTCAAAAAACACTGTGCCTATGTCCACCATTAAGAATTTTAACCAGCTTCAGTAATATGTTATGTGTTCAAGAAAAAAAAAACCCAACACATTAGGCTCAGACTTTCCACTTTATTAATAAGACAAATACTAAATATCTTCTGGGGAAAATCTAGAGAATGTTATTCTGCCAAAAGTTAATAACAGTCAACTTGAAGTACAGAAAAACTTGAAGGAAAATGAAAATAAACCAGACTTGAAAGATAATCAAAGAAAAGCCTACAGGGAAGTTTTTTCTCCAGTCAAGAAGGATGTACTCAAAGCTTATTTAAAAGAGAGAGGAAAGAACTATTAGAGTAATAAGAATAGTTGATATGAAAGAATATAAGAATGGTGTCAAGGGAGTGAGTCAGGCAAGGAAGATGAAGCACAAATGCACAAGTGTTGTTAAGGGAGAGAGAAATTGAAAAATGAGTACAAAAAGAGACGTAATAAGCTAGGAAACTTCAGACATCCCTGTGGTTACACATTAAAGAGAGTTCTTTATGTCCACATCTATCTCAGCCGCTAGACTTTCAGCCCCTTAAAGCAAGGTGCCATATCTTATTCATTCTTATGTATCCTGCGGCAGCTAGCTCAGTTCCTTGCTCATGGAAGGTGCTCAATGGATGTTGAGTTGAAGATGAATAAAAGTTACCTGCACTGTAGCTTACAGGCTAGCTATGAAACAAAGTGAAAGGAACAAAGCAAAACAAATCTCAATAAATATGTAGTGGCTCATTTATTTATTCTACAAATTCTTAGGGAGCACCATGTGCTAGGAAGGCTCTGTGGATAAAGCAATGAATCATATGTGTTAGGATTCTGTTTTTCTTTGCAGAAATATAACCCTGATCTTCCAAATTTAGCATGAGAAGGAGAATTTTCAGATGATCAGGAGACAGACCACTTGGTCCTGCCTGTTTTCCCTGGCTTTCCCTTGCCACCGGGACCATTGAACTGATTGCCCTTAAGACAAACATAATAGGGGCAGGAGGGTTATGGCTAGCCCTTTTGGCATCTGGCCCACGCATAGACAAATGACCCTCTTCTTGTTTCCTGTAGTACAACTAAAATAGTTTATTACAGATTAGGGGATTTAAAAAATGGCAACAAACCTGAATAATTGCATGAATTTGGATAATCTGGGTAAAAATTATTCCTTGCTCTCCAAAGCTCATGTGCTGCCCTGGAGGAGAAAAAAAAGATGAAAAACCAAATCTGATCTGTGCCCTTCCTTCTTAGCTCTCTGTTTGCTACTATGTGATGGATCAGGAGAGCCATCGTTAACAGCAATTACTTAAGAGTACACTTCTAAACCTTCGTGCATCCTTGACCTTTGGAGATCAAATCTCATCTCACATCAATTTTGAGCCCACTCACCTAGTAAAATGTTTCTGTCTGAGGGCTAGCCTCTTTCCTTGGCAACTGTCAACAAGAAAGACGTAGTCCTTCAGACAAGACTGCACTCTCAGATCTGAGGCTTTACTATTATGAACCCTGCAGAATAATTGCTTCACAACACAGTAAGATGAACATCCCTCCAAAAGATACTCACATGCAGTGATAGTATAAGTGGAAAAGTTAGTTCCTTACCACGAAGGCACTATTCCCTAATTTCTTCTTTTAGTCCTAATTAGTCCTAATTAGGGAAATATATATAGGAAAAAAATATATATATATAATACACACACACACACACATACACACACACATATTTTGACATGGAGTTTTGCTATTGTTGCTCAGGCTGGAGTGCAATGGTGCAATCTCAGTTCACTGCAAACTCCGCCTCCCAGGGTTCAAGAGATTATCTCCCCTCAGCCTTCCGATTAGCTGGGATTACAGGCACATGTCACCACGCCCAGCTAATTTTAATATTTTCAGTAGAGACAGGGTTTCACCATGTGGGCCAGGCTGGTCTCAAACTCCTGACCTCAGGTGATTCTCCCACCTCCGCCTCCCAAACTGCTGGGATTACAAACGTAAGCCATCATGCCCCACCCTGTTTTTTTTTTAAGATTTAAAAGTTGTTATGTCTAGCTATCCCACCAAATTCCATATGTATATCATACAGAAAGGCAAAAAAATTTATGTACACAGGTCCAAAATGTGAACCCACATGTCAGCTCAAAGTACTCCCTGAAGGGAAGGGGGTTGTGTATGGAAAGGATAGAGAGGGAAAGAGATGCCACACTTTTTTTTCTTTGAGACAGAATCTTGCTATGTCACGCAGGCTGGAGTGCGGTGACGTGATATCGGCTCACTGCAACCTCCGCCTCCTAGGTTCAAGGAATTCTCCTGCCTCAGCCTCCCGAGTAGCTGGGATTACAAGCACCCTCGCCCAGCTAATTTTTGTATTTTTAGTAGAGATGGGGTTTCACCCTATCAGTCAAGCTGGTCTCAAACTCCTGACCTCAGGTGATCCACCCACCTCGGCCTCCCAAAGTGCTGGGATTACAGGCGTCAGACACCATGCCGGGCCAAAGCCACTCTTTTTAAAAATGTCTGCCATATGCTGATAAACTTCTCACAACACTCACAAATATCATCTTCTTGAATCTTCAGAAGAACTCTGATTTAGGAACAATTATGCTTATTTTATGGGTGTAGAAAACAAAACACAAAGGGTCTAAGTGAAGAAGTCTTCATGTTTACTTATAATTATTGTGCTAAATTAGATTGAACTCAGCTTCATGAACTCAATGGATTGTGCTAAATTAGATTGCACTCAGCTTCATGAACTCAATGGAGAGTTACTGTGAATTTACTACGTGTAAGTATTACAATGTATCATAAACAAAGTGGCATGCATTCTCTGACCTCAAATTACTTCCAGTCTAGTAATGGAGAAGAAAAACACTCCACTAATGAGGAGATTGTTCATAACCACTGAAATAATATTTTTAGATAACAATAGTGGGAGTGGAAGCAACCATCCAGTAGTTTAAAAAGTGAATGGCTGGTGAGGATAAAAAGGCAATGAACATATAACAGTATACTCCCTGGACATGTTGGTTCAAGTTAAAAATTCTCAAGCTCCTTTAAAAATGAAATTTGCTCAGTTATATTGAGTCATTCATTTAAAGGCAGCCTTCGGGTAGGGACATTAATTAGAATCAATTGTAGCAGATCCAAATCTAGCACAGATCTCTACTTTAAAAGGACCCGGGGTGGGGGTGGGGAGGAAGTAGGGAACAGCCTCATATGTTTCCAGAAAAAAAAATTGTGGCAGAAAGATCAAAAAGGAAAGGCATTTACAAAGGGAAGCTACATCAGAAGGTAAGAAAAGTATGAACAGAAAGAGAACAGCTGCTTTCAGTAATAAAAACTACATTTGGCAATATATTGTAGTGGCTAAGCACATGGATTTAAACATCAAAAAGACCTGTTTGGATCCTGGCTCTCCTGAAGAAAGTTATTTGACATCTTTGAGCCTCAGGTTTCTCATTTGTCACTCCTATGACAAATCAACACATCTGTATATCAGTCTGTTCTTGCAGCCATGAGATTCACATTGTAGATACAAGAAAAAATTTGAACATGTGTACATACGTTTTTTTGCATCATGAGGAAAAATAATAATACTTTATATGGTGGTTATTAAGGTTAAACAGGTAAATGTAAATAAAATGTCTTGGGCATTGTGAGCTCTCAGTAAATTGTCCCTATTGAGATTATTCAGTGAGTTAAGGAGTTGTGCCCTTAAATTCAGTGAATAGTTGGTAATCCACTAGTGTCTTATGAATTCAATAGAATACTAGGCAATTTTTAAGACATATTCTACAACAGTGGTTCTTAACTCACGGATGTGGGCATTTTGAGAGTTGATAGGATAGGTTTTTGGACATCCCAATCACAGGGGTGGGAGTGAGGAAGTGATATTTGGAATGAGTAGGGATGCTAGCTGTCCTAGACTTTGCAGAAAAGTCCGACATATAGAAGGATGCATTCTGCATGATTTTGAAATGTCCCTCTTGACAAAAGGAAAAACCTGTTGATAATAATCTAGAACCAACTCCATTTTCTTGATAATATAAAGGATTTTGAGAGTTTAATTTTTTTTTTTTGAGACAGAGTTTCACTCCAGTTGCCCAGGCTGGAGTGCAATGGCACGGTCTTGGCTTGCTGCAACCTCCACCTCCCAAGTGCAAGCAATTCCTCTTGAATTGCTTGAATTGCATCCCGAGTAGCTGGGATTACAGGTGTGTGCCACCATGCCCAGCTAATTTTGTATTTTTAGTAGAGACAGGGTTTCTCCATGTTGGTCAGGTCTCGAACTCCTGATCTCTGGTGATCTGCCTGCCTTGGCCTACCAAAATTGAAATAATTTTAATGTGGATTTTCTAGGAATGTAGCTCTTATGCACATAGAGAAAACAATGTATGCACTTTGTTTTGCTTGGAATTCACCAAGTGCTGTTCACCATTTTAGAAGAATCATGTCACTCCTTTGACAAATTAACACGTCTATATATTAGTTGGCTCTTGTAGCCATAAGATTTGCATTAAAGTTACATATAGACACAAGCATCTAACTTCTTTACTATGCCTTCTAATGTAGTCAAGCCAGAGAATTTCATATTATTTCATTATAAATTATTTTGCTTTTAATTACCCTAAATATTATAGCTAAGGCATTATACTGCTTTTCAAAATAAATTGTTTATGTCTGTGGATTCCAGATGAAGGTAATAAAGAAGGCATTACAAAATATTTGCTATTAAAGGGACTGTGGCATCTGATGGGATTGAGAACTATGCTCTAGGATTATATATAATGACAAGAAAATTATTATAAGCAGTATTACCTATGATTTGATTTTTTTTTTTTTTTTTTTTGAGATGGAGTCTCTGTAGCTCAAGTTGGAATGCAGTGGCATGATCTCGGCCCACTGCAACCTCTGCCTCCTGCGGTCAAGTGATTCTCAGGTCTGAGCCACCTAAGTAGCTAGGATTACAGGCATGTGCCACCAGGCTCAGCTAATTTTTATATTTTTAGTAGAGATGGGGTTTCACCATGTTGCCCTGGCTGGTCGTGAACTCCTGACCTCAAGTGATCTGCCCACCTTGGCCTCTCAAAGTGCTGGGATTATAGGCGTGAGCCACCACGCCTGGCTCCATTTTTGTTTGTTGATTTTCAGATGGAGTCTTGCTTTGTCACCAGGCTGGAGTGCAGTGGCACGATCTCAGCTCCCTGTAACCTCCACCTCCCAGGTTCAAGCGATTCTCCTGCCTCAGCCTCCTGAGTAGCTGGGATTACAGGCATGCACCACCCCACCCAGCTAATTTTTGTATTTTTAATAGAGACAGGGTTTCACCATGTTGGCCAGGATGGTCTCGATCTCTTGACCTCATGATCCGCCCGCCTTGGCTTGGCCTCCCAAAGTGCTGGTATTACAGACATGAGCCACTGCGCCCAGCCCTGGCTCCGTTTTATAAACAAACAAACCCCACAAGAACTCACTCTTTTTTCCCTCATAACATTTTACAGAATTACAGAAATAAGAGAGCCAGCAACCCATCTGAAGAAGCCTCTTATGTGCACTATAATTCTATAGCGTTTTGATTCCAGGAATCAGATGGGAAATGAAAGGTAAGTTCTAATCCTGGCTTTATTATTTAAGCCACATAATTTAACTTTTATGGGTGTATTTTTTAAATCTGAAAAACTTGAGATTTAAGCTACATTATCAATAACATAAGATTTCCAGCTTTATGTTTCTATAATTCTAAAGCAAGGCTTTCCTGATTGTAGGTTTAGGTAGCATTTCACAAAGCATGTTCCACAGAACACTGGTATGATAGGACATTTATGGGTATTAAGTAGAGCTCTATGGTCAAAATATTTCAGAAAACACTATTAAACATGTTTCTTGTGGTAAGATTTCCTAATTGTTAAACTTAAGAGTATCATGAGTTTTCAAGAGAAAAAATGCAGTGTGTAGCATTTCCTATATTTATTTGAGTATAGAATCTCTCCTTTACACATATCCTGAGAATCTCATGGGAAAGTGTGTTCTACATAGCAGGTGTTATGACACAATAATTTAAGATGATGTATGGTATTTTAGAAGTTTTTCTTTTCTTTTTTTTCATATATACATTTTTATTGTACTTTAGGTTCTGGGGTACATGTGCAGATCATGCAGAATTGTTGCATAGGTACATACATGGCAATGTGGTTTGCTGCCTCCATCCCCCTGTCACCTATATTTGGCATTTCTCCCCATGTTATCCCTCTCCAACCTCCCAACCCCTCACTGTCCCTCCCTTAGTGCCCCCAAGCAGACCCCAGTTTGTGATGCTCACCTCCCTTTGTCCATGTGCTGTCATTGTTTAACACCTGCCTATGAGTGAGAACATGTGGTATTTGATTTTCTGTTCTTGTGTCAGTTTGCTGAGAATGATGGTTTCCAGATTCATCCATGTCCCTACAAAGGACATAAATTCATCGTTTTTTTATGGCTGCATAGTACTCCATGGTGTATATGTGCCACATGTTCCTTGCTCAGTCTATCACTGATGGGCATTTGGGTTGGTTCCAGGTCTTTGCTATTGTAAACAGTGCTGCAATGAACATTCGTGTGCATGTGTCTTTATAATAGAACTATATTTAATCCTTTGGGTATATACCCAGTAATGGGATTGCTAAGTCAAATGGAATTTCTATTTCTAGGTCCTTGAGGAATTGCCACACTGTCTTCCACAATGGTTGAACTAATTTACACTCCCACCAACAGTGTGAAAGTGTTCTCATTTCTCCACATCCTCTCCAGCATCTGTTGCTTCCTAATTTTTTAATGATCGCCATTCTAACTGGCGTGAGATAATATCTCAAAGTGGTTTTGATTTGCATTTCTCTAATGATCAGTGATGGTGAGCATTTTTTCATATGTTTGTTGGCCTCATATATGTCTTCTTTTGAAAAGTGTCTGTTCATATCCTTTGCCCACTTTTGAATGGGCTTATTTGTTTTTATCTTGTAAATCTGTTTTAGCTCTTTGTAGATTCTGGATAT
>CAUYLG010015036.1:0-10890 GCA_963573385.1 Cacajao melanocephalus | reverse complement strand
GCAAACTAGGTAAGGCTGCATACCTTCCTTATCAGTAACTGCCAAAATTACTAGCCTTTGCTTACTGGTAGTGACTAGAATAAACAGCCCAAACTAATTCCATCATGGCCCCGGTGCCCTGTAATAAATAACTAAGATCTGTTATTTCCACTACAACCCAGAGGATGTGCAAACTAAGGCTTATCTTGACTTCTGTAAGTCACTTAGGTAACAATCGAAGTGACAAGATATCCACAATGTGTCCTCTAGCCCTTGGAATGTCCAGAGACCCACACCCTCCTCTGTGCCCGGAAGATGATTTACGGAATCCCCTAAATGTCTGAATCCCTTCACCCCTACCCCCGCCACATACCCTTACCCGGGAGGAAGGTACAAAAGGTATTGACACCCTACCTCCAGGGCCACAGGTTGGAGAGACGTGAGTCCTCTGTGGTCACCAGCAATAAAGACCCTGCAATTTGGCCTACTTTTGTTTGGTGTTGACTTTCTATGCTCAGTTCAGTACAACATTTCCCACTACTTTCTCAGCCTCTAGTAACCATCCTTCTACTTTCTATATCCATGAGTTCAATTATTTTGATTGTTAGCCCCTACAAATAACCAAGAATATGTGAAGTCTTTCGTTCTGTGCCTGGCTTAAACATTTCTCTATGTTGTAGTCACAACTGTACATTTTATATATAACATTTTCTCCTTGCTTCTCTTAACTGATTTAAAGGGCAATTGAATATGCTTCAAAACTTTTTAAATTGCATATGCAATTGTTTTTAAAATCAGTTATGAGAAACAAGGGGAAAAATATGCATTCATACTGAGCTATAATCATGTAATTACTCTTACTGATGTGGATTCAAATAAATGACTGAAGTTAAATGTTCTTAGGCTGAAGAACATTTTCAGCAGTTCTTTTAAGGTGAGTTTTCTAGCATTAAAAAAAAGTCTCTTAGCTGATGTTTATCTTGAAGAGTTTTTATTTCACCTTTCTTTTTGAAAAGTGAACTTTGATGGATGTAGGATCCTTGGTTGAAAGAGATAAAAACCTTCTTCATGCTGAGAAAGGGGGTCGCCCAAAAGAAGTCTCTGGTTTGCAGTGGAAAGCAATCAGTTTTGCACAGAGGCTTCAGGAAGCAGTGATTGGTTCACATAAGGCTCAGGGGATAGGTTTGATCAGGTGTGCCATTCACAAAGCCCAGGAACAGACTGGCCCTCCCACCCTAGTCTTTTATTATGCAAATGTGGCCTCCACCTGGCCATGGCCTTGATACTTGCACAGGTGGTTTTACCTGGAGGCTGCCATGACGCCCATAAAAGAGGTGACAAGGAAAAGAAAGCCAGAGAGGCCATATAGAATGTACCTGGCTTCCAGGTACAGCTGCTGGCATTTACATATAAAAGCTCCTAGTTTGCATATCTAAGCCTGACTTCTCAGGCTGCTTTTTGTTAGAGAAGAAATGATTTGGGGCTGCTTTTTATTAAAAGAAAATTCCACTGAGAACTTTCATCCTCTCTAGCTGTCTAAAAATGACTTACTAATAACTCCTGTGTTAATGTCAGCTATAAAAATTATTTGGGCTCTATCTTATTTCAGGTTGCTATAACAAAATACTGAGTAACATACACAACAGGAATTTATTGTTTACAATTCTTACAATTGTAAGAATTAGAGTTACAATACTGAGATATTGAAACAGCTCCATTGTCTGGGATATATGCCCTTACAGTTATAAGAATTGTAAAAAAATTGTCTAAGATCAAGGCAGTGGCAGATTCACTGCCAAACATCCAACCTTCCAAAGCCTCCATCACTCAATACATCACCTCAGGAGTTAGGATTTCAACATACAAACTTTGGAGAATCATAAGCATTCAGTCTGTTGCAAGCTCCTTTGTTAGTAATGTGTCACTTTTCCTGCTTTTAAGATTTTCTCATTGTATTGACTTTCAACATTTTTACTGTAATGCATCCATTTTTGAGTGTCTTTACATATATCCTACTATATAGTTGGTTGAGTTTCTAAGTGTATGGCTTATTGTTTTCCAATAAATTTAGAATATTTTCAGGTATTATTTCTTTGAATATTTTTCTGCTTTTTTCATTCTCCTTTCTTTCTCTGGAAGTCTCATTACACTTACGATGGTGTGTTCAACTGTGTCCACATTTATCTGAGATTCTTCCGTTTTTCTTGATTCATTTTTCTCTTTATTCTTCATCTAGCATAATTGCTGTTGACATGTCTTTGAATTTTTTTTTGCAAGTTGAAATATCTTTTAAAATTTTTTTTAAAATTCATTTCAATTACTGTACATTTTAACTGTAAAATTTCCTTTTAGTTCTGTTTTACAACATTTATCTCTTTGTTAACATTATCTGTTTGATGAATCATTGTAATCAAAACTTTCTTTATTCTTCAATCATAGTTGTTTTTTAAAAAAAAAATTGTGAACATGATTATGATAGCCACTTTAAAGTCTTTTTCTGATAAATATGACATCTGGTCACCTTCCCAGGCTGTTTCTGTTGCTTGCTTTTTTCTAGTGAATAAGTCATACTTTTTCTGGTGTTTTTGCATGCATCAAAATTTCTGTTGGAAACTGGCTATCTTTGATAATATAGCAATCCTGGTTACTTTTGCTTCCATCAATGTATGTTATCATTATTGGCTTGTTTATGTGTTTAGTGACTGGCCTAATTATTCTGGTAAAATCTATTTTTCCCTCAAATTGTTAAGCTTTTAATGTTACTCCTCAGGAAAATTCAGGTTTGGGAACACTCACAGTCACCTTGTATGACAGTGACTTTTGTAAAACTTTCTTCCTCTTTCTCTGACCACATCCAGCTACTAAACTTTACTAAACGCCAGCTGATTGCTCCATTGTTTTCAAGAATGTCCTGGTGTCGGGGATCGGCACGTCTGCCAGGAGGCTCCCGGCCTGCCTGCGGGAGGCCTCACCCCAACTCGGAGATGTTCACAACCTGGAGGAGAGAGTGCGTGGAAGAAAAGACAGACAGACAGTGGGGTCTGGAGGACTACTCAGGCAATGCCAGTAGCAAGCCAGAATAGCAAGTTTATTGTGTGCATAAGTCTGATTATATACCTTTTAGTTCTTCGTTGATGACGCAAGTTACATTGTGACATTAAAGAGTAAATACGGGGACGTGGAACGTGCAGCACAGCCAGGCCCACTTGGGGTAAACAGAGCCATAAAATGTTTACAGAAACAGGAATTAAGAAACACACCATATCAGGCCCGCTTGGGGTAAACACAGCCATAAAACGTTTACAGAAACAGGAATTAAGAAACACACCATATCAGGCCTGCTTGGGGTAAACAGAGCCATAAAACGTTTACAGAAAGAGGAATTAAGAAACACACCATATCAGGCCCGCACCATGTCAGGCCCGCACAATGACTCATGAAACCGCCATGGCACGTCCTGTTCTTCGCGTCAGTAGCCAAAATATTCTGCAGAAGTCATGCATCAACACTTCACCCTTTCCCTCAGCTCAACAGCCTCCAGGGGAGAGGTGAAACGTGTATGGGCTCAAGCTCAAAATGGCCACAGTACAGCTAAGTACCGTGAACGGGAGCGATCCCCACAGGAGGAGTCCCAATTTTCTGGCCTTCTCATACCAGATCCAATTCCAAAACCCGGGGCCAGGCACTGTGGCTCACGCTTGTAATCAAGGCACTTTGGGAGGCCAACGTGGGCAGATCACAAGGTCTAAAGATCCAGACCATTCTGGCCAACATGGTGAAACCCTGTCTCTACCAAAAATACAAAAATTAGCTGGCAATGGTGGCAAGTGCCTGTAGTCCCAGCTTGGGAGGCTGAGGCAGGAGAATCACTTGAACTTGGCAGGCAGAGATTGCAGTGAGCCGAGATGGTGCCACTGCACTCCAGCCTGGGCAACAGAGGGAGATTCCATCTAAAAAAAAAAATTAATAAATTTCAAAAGCCGGGCCAGGCATGGTGGCTCACGCCTATAATCCCAGCACTTTGAGAGGCCCAGGTGAGTGGATCACCTGAGGTCAGGAGTTCAAGACCAGCCTGGACAATATGGTCAAACCTCATCTCTATTAAAAATACAGAAAATTAGCCGGACATCATGGCAGGCACCTTTAATCCCAGTTACTTGGGAGGTGGAGGCAGGAGAATTGCTTGAACCCGGGAAGCAGAGGTTGCAGAGAGCTGAGATTGCACCGTTGCTCTCCAGCCTGGGCAACAAAGGAAGACTCCATCAAAAAAAAAAAAAAAAAAAAATCCCAAAAGCTCTTGTGGACAAAAGGATTCTTCCCCAGCTTTGGCTTTTTTGCTGTCTTGGCTTATCTCTGTCGCTGACCTGCTGTCCTAAAACGCCCTCCAGTTGCCATATGCCTGTTGGTGATAGTGTCCTGGCACTTGATCAATAAAGCACCTTCAGGAGGCTGGCGAGGCTTATCGGTCTCAGCCTGTTGCTGCCACAACTCCCTGGACTAGGACTCAGCCAACAGAATTTAAGCTTCTGCAACATCTAGAAGTGTACGTTCTTTTCCTCCACTTTCTTCACCTGTAAAAAAACAAGAAGAGCTTCACTCTACAATATTTAAAGTTTGTTTTATCATCTAATTCCAAAAGGATGAGGCCTTCAGAAGATGATGTGGAAAGTTCAAAAGAAATTAAAAATCATCTAAAATAACATGCATTAGCAGCAACAATGATTAATATCTGGCTATATTTCAAATAGCTTGTGTCTAGGGTCCTTCCAGAGTTCTAAGTTTCTTCTGGATGCAGTGGACATTTGTGTAAGTTTATTTCACTTCAGTTATACTGACCTTTTTTTGGAGCCCTCAAGTCTTCTTCTTCTTCTTTTTCTTTTTTTTTTTTTTTTTTCGAAACAAGGTCTCACTACGTTGCCCAGGCTGGTCTTGAACTCCTGAGCTCAAAGAATCCTCCTGCCACGGCCTCCCAAAGTGCTAGGATTACAGGTGTGAGCCACTGCATCCGGCCCTCAAATGTTCTTAGCAGACTTTACCTCGAGAACTTTGCACAGACTGTTTTGTCTGTCTGGAACAATATTTGCCTAGATAACTACATAGACACTCCATACAGGCCCCCAGATGTCATTTTTCAGAGATACCTTCCCTGGCCACCTGATACAAACTACACCAGCATCCTTGGGGCTGATTTATTTTTTCTCACAGTGTCTAACACAATCCTCCACTATATCATAGGTTTATTTGTTTGTTGTTCTCTCCTACTAGAATTTAAATCTCTGAGGACAGGAACTTTGCTTTTTTCCAAGTGCCTATTTTTTTTTTTTTTTTTTTTGACAAAAACAAGCCCCAGAGCTGCTAGGGGGCTGCTTTCTCCGTCCGCAGAGAAAGTGCTTGATCCTGCAGAGCAGCCAGATTGAAAAAAGTTTTGAGCCCTAAAATCATGAGAAAACAGGACAGAGAGGTGTTCTGAGCCAGTTCCAGATTTTGCCAACTGTTACAAGAACTCTAGACTTTTTATGGTAGTAAAATGCCAGAAAGAAAATTCTGCATTGAAAGAATGGCTAATCACTTACTATAATAATCCAGCCTTTTAGAAGGATGCAAAATGGAATATCTGAAGAAGAGGGAAGAATCCAGAAAAACTGGAATTCCTGCAAAGAAAAGGCTACAGAAGCTTCCCACAAGCATGTACGCAAAAAGTCAACTGACACTCAGGACCTCTCATACTCATGGAAGTCATTTATAGTATAAATCCCCTTTAGATAATGGACTCAAGATAAGAATGTGTGTTTCCTTTATCTTAATTATGGAAATACTAAGGTTTTTTTTTTGTTTGTTTGTTTTTTTGAGATGGGGTTTCACCATGTTGGCCATGCTGGTCTCAAACTCCTGACCTCAGGTGATCCGCCCACCTTGGCCTCTTAAAGTGCTAGGATTACAGGCGTAAGCCACCACACTCAGCCGGAAACACTAATTTTATGTGAAATAAAGATCTTTCTTATTTCAAAAAATATATAAAGCACTGCCAGAACTGCTTTACAAATAGAAACTGATTTTTGTCCTCATAATAACCCTCTGAGGTGGGTACTATTATTATTCCGCTTTAACAGATGAGGAAGTGGAAGCACAGAGAGGTAAACCCCATTGTCCAAGGTTAGGCAGCTTGTAAAGGGCAGACCATGTATTTGAACTCAGACTGATTCCAGAGCCTGTACTATTTATTTATTTATTTATTTGAGACACAGTCTCACTCTGCTGCCCAGGCTGGAGTGCAGTGGTGCGATCTTGGCTCACTGCAACCTCTGCCTCCTGGGTTCAAGCAATTCTCCTGCCTCAGCCTCCTGAGTAGCTGGGACTATAGGCACATGCCACCATGCCCGGCTAATTTTTTGTTTTAGTAGAAACAGGGTTTCACCATGTTGGCCGGGCTGGTCTCGAACTCCTGACCTCGGGTGATCCACCCACCTCAGCCTCCCAAAGTGCTGGGATTATAGGTGTAAGCTACCATGCCCGGCCTAATAATAATAATTTTAAATTAAAAAAGACATGTTTTGCCTGGGGTGCACCCTATAATGGTCAAGAGGGAGGCACATTCACTCTCTAAGAAGTAAGGCCCTAAAGAGAAGGCACTTCACTGGGAAAGCTGGGAGATGGGGGCTTACAGCGGAGGAGCAGGCAGAAGGAAGAAAGAGCAAATAACCCTGCTCACAGAAAGCCAAGAGTTTTGGCTGCTGCAGTCCCCAGTATTATCTTGCTCCTGGTGTTAGCTTGCTCCCAGTTCCACAGCATCAACAACAGAGAAAAAAATGTAAACACCCAACCAAATATTTGCACCTTTTGGATGATTTCCCACTTTTAGAAAATGAAGAACATCTGGTTGTTTACAGTCCCCATCCATTTATCTGTTCCCTTACTTCCAATTTTTTGCTAAGACAGTGGGACCCCTTGGCCGGAGAGCAGTATTCTCTTTATAGCTTGATTCTGTTTACCCCTGAGGCCAAGGACAATATTATCTATGTTCTTAAAGGCAGAAGATAGAAATAAAATCTAAATAACCTGTCCTTGAGCCTGACCTAAAGCCAGGGCAGTGGAACAGAATTCAGGGGTAAGGAGCCTGGAGAGGATGGAGTGAGTTTATTCAAATTAATAAATGCTAAATCAGAATATATTTTTAAAATTTAGGTAGATGATTACCTGCTCACCCTGTCTTTGGAATGTTTTGGAGAGGTGTTAATGAACAATCTTATTGGCACAATCTAGGACTCTTCTTGATTTAATTGCATAAAATTGAAAAGAATTTAAAGATACTTTCTCATGTGATTTCATGCCTTTTCCTTACACGTATGCCCACACGTTGTGAAACATTGCATTGCATTACATAATACAATTCTCGCAACAAGCATTTATTATCCTATTTTAGATGAAGACACTGAGGCCAAGAAGGGTTACATAATTTGCCCAGGCTAGGCGTGGTGGCTGACACCTGTAATCTTAGCACTGTGGGAGGCTGAAGCGGGTGCATCCCTTGAGGCCAGGAGTTCGAGTCCAGCCTGGCCAACATGGCGAAACTCTGTCTCCACTAAAAATACAAAAAAAAATTAGCTGGGCATGGTGGCCTGCACCTGTAATCTCAGTTACTTGGGAGGCTGAGGCAGGAGAATTTCTTGAACCTGGGATGTGGAGGTTGCAGTGAGCAGAGATCATACCACTGCACTCCACCCTGAGCAACAGAGCGAGACTCTGGCTCAAAAAATAAACAAATAAAAATAATAAATAGGCCCGGTGTGGTGGCTCACGCCTGTAATCCCAGCACTTTGGGAGGCCGAGGCAGGCGGATCACTTGAGGTCAGGATTTCGAGACCAGCCTGACCAACATGGTGAAATCCCTGTGTCACTAAAAATACAATAATTAGCTAGGTGTGGTGGCATGCACCTGTAGTCCCAGGTACTCAAGAGGCTGAGGCAGGAGAATCACTTGAACTTGGGAGGTGGAGGTTGCAGTGAGCCAAGATTGCATTATTGCACTCCAGCCTGGGTGACAGAGTAAGACTGTCTCAAATAAATAAATAAATAAATAGTACAAGCTCCATATCAAAAGACAAAAAACAAAAACAAACATACATATATATAGTAAATAAAATTGTTTAAAAACGAATTGAAGGCAATCTCACATAGGGGACTGGGCCTTGATGTATAAAGAACATGAAGAACAATGCACATGTCCATCATCTGGTGAGCAAATAAACAAAACGCGGAATATTTATACATCGGAATATCATTCAACAAGGAAAACAAGTACTTATACAACCTGGGTGAACCTTGAAGACATTAATTATGGTAAATTAAAAAAAACAGTCATAAAGAGTTACATATTGTCTGATTCAATTTATATGAAATACCCAGAATAGGCGAATCTATAAACACAGAAAGTAGATTTGTGGTTTCCTAGTGCTTAGGGCAGGGAGGGTTGGTGGAAGGATTGGGGGTGACAGTCAAACAGTATGTGGTTTCTCTTGGAGATGATAAAAAATATTCTAAAATTGACTGTGATGATGGCAGCACAATTCTACGAATGCACTAAAAACAATTGAATTGTATGTGTTAAACAGATGAATTGAATGTGAATCAAATCTCAATAAAGCCGTTAAAAAAAGGTTTTTTTGGCTGGGCTCGGTGGCTCACACCTGTAATCCTAACACTTTTGAAGGCTGAGGTGGGAAGATTGCTTGAGCCCAGAAATTTAAGACCAAACAAAACAATAACAACAAGCAAAACAAAAACAAAACCAGACCCAGTGGTGCCCAAGTGCCTGCAGTCTCAGCGACTCGGGAGGCTGAGGTGGGAGGATCACTTGAGCCCAGGAGATGGAGGCTGCAGTGAGCTGTGAGGGCATCACTGCCCTCCAGCCTGGATGACACAGCAACATCCTGTCTCCAAGAGAAAAACGTTTTTTATAATTTAGATAATTGTTAGAGTGAAATGACACTTGGTGTTAACTGTCAAATCTGAAAGACCAGAAAATAAAACTGGCCGCCCCCATGTATCCCCACGTATTTAGAACATCAAGGTGCACTGTATTTGCATATTAAAAGACTAGGCTGGGAGGGTCAACTTTTTCTCAGAGTCCGTGAATGACATGCATAGTTAAACCAATCCCCTGAGCCCTATGCAAATCAGATACCGCCTCCTCCAGTCTCTCCCTCTCCCCTCCCCTCTCCCCTCTCCCCCCCTCGCCCCTCCCCTCGCCCCGCCCCCCTCGCCCCGCCCCTCGCCCCTCGCCCCTCGCCCCTCGCCCCCCTCGCCCCCCTCGCCCCCCTCGCCCCCCTCGCCCCCCCGCCCCCCTCGCCCCTCTCGCCCCTCTCGCTCCTCTCGCTCTCCTCTCTCTCTCCTCTCTCTCTCCTCTCTCTCTCCTCTCTCTCTCCTCTCTCTCTCTCTCTCTCTATATCTCTAGCTGATATCTCTGGCAGGTGGGGTTCCCTCTCTCGGCTTTGGAGCCCCCCTCCCTCTGTCTCTGTACAGGGGAGCTTCTTTCTTCCCCCTTCCTTCTTGCCCCTTCTTGTCTATTAAACTCTCTGCTCCTTAAAACCACTCCACGTGTGTCCATGTTCTTTTATCTAAACCAGCAGGACGACCAGGAACCCTGGGGTTCCTCCAGTCAGCGGAGTCCTATTGTTACCGAGGAATTTCACCTGACAAGAAACCCAAACGGTACTGAGGAACGCAGTTTATTATTGCACCCGGGCCCAGATGGGTTCGTACCCAAAAGTCTGGATCCTGGCCTGAGGCAGTACACAGCTTTTATAGGTTGGGGCAGGGGAAGTAACTCAAGGTTTTAGGCAACGTTGCAGTTTTGCAGGGGGCTTTTTGGCTAGTAAACAGGAAGCTGGTGAGCAGAAGCACAAAAGCAGACAAGGCAGGTGACGCAGCTAATTCAGACACTCAGGAAATTAGGCACTCAGGAAATTTTCTTCACAGGCCTTTCACACAGGCCTTCCATCTCACTATCACTGGTAAATAGGGGCACTATCATTTTTGATGCTTACGTTTCAAAGAGATCTCAAGTCCTTGAGAAAGACATTCCTGGGTTATAAAAATTTACAAGAGGCTTTTAGAAAGATTTATATGTATCTCACAGGGGCAGAAGGAATTTACAATGAAAAATTCTCTAAAAAAGGGAGAGAATAGTCTCTTCCCTCATTTTTTCTTTTTGCTTTTGTTTGTTTAGATGCTTATATTAAGAGACAGGGCTTTGTTACTGTAAACCAGAAAGTATCTGAGACAGGTCTCAATCAACTTAGTTTATTTTGCCAAGGTTAAGAATGTGCTTCCGACATAGCTTCAGGAGGTCCTAATGACATGTGCCCGAGGTGGTCAGGGTACAGATTACTTTCACATATTTTAGGGAGACATGAGATATTAGTATGTGTAAGATATGCATTGATTTGTTCTGCTAGGGCGGGAAAACTTCAGGCAAGGGCTTCCAGGTCCCACATAGATAAGAGACAAAAGGTTGCATTCTTTTGAGTCCTTGATCTTCCTCCACTGAATACACAATTTAGGCTGGCTCAGTGAATCTACATTTTTACATAAACAATAGGGCAGGGGAAGCAATCAGACATGCATTTGTCTCAGGTGAGCCTCAGAGGGATGACTTTGAGTTCTGTCTGTCCTTTCTCCACAGGGAATTTCCTTGTGGGCAAATTGTGAGGAAGTTATGTAGCTTTTTATCTTTTTGTTATTATTATTTTTGAGACAGAGTCCTGCTCTGTCGCCCAGGCTGGAGTGGAGTGGCACGATCTCGGCATTTTGGGAGGGCGAAACGAGCAGATAGCTTGAGCTCAAGAGTTCAAGCCGGTCGCAGTGGCTCACACCTGTAATCTCAGCACTTGGCTGAGGCAGGAGAATTGCTTG
>CAUYLG010015033.1:0-141094 GCA_963573385.1 Cacajao melanocephalus | reverse complement strand
AATGTGGCACATATACACCATGGAATATTATGCAGCCATCAAAAACGATGAGTTCATGTCCTTTGTAGGGACATGGATGAACCTGGAAACCATCATTCTCAGCAAACTGACACAAGAACAGAAAATCAAACACCGCATGTTCTCACTCATAAGCGGGTGATGAACAATGAGAACACATGGACACAGGGAGGGGGGCACTACACACTGGGGTCTGTGGGGGGGGATATAGGGGAGGGACAGTGGGAGATGGGGAGTTGGGGAGAGATAGCATGGGGTGAAATGCCAGATACAGGTGAAGGGGAGGAAGGTAGCAAATCACACTACCACGTGTGTACCTATGCAACAATCTTGCATGTTCTTCACATGTAGCCCAAAAACTAAAATGCAATAAAAAAAAATCTCCTATTTACCCATGGAGTAAATTCATTACCTGCCTCAGCAGGCAGTGGAGGGGATTAGGCAAGATGATGGACAGAAGGTATTGCACACCGTGCCCGGTGTTTGGTAGATGCTGAAGAAAGGCTAGTTCTTTTTCTTATCAGTCACTCTTTCTGCTATGAAAAGTATCAAGTGATCTGAAAATGTGAGTGTCAGCCTGGCACTTAATCTTAGCACTTTGCTAGGATCCGAGGCGGGCGGATCACCTGAGGTCAGAAGTTTGAGATACCAGCCTGACCAATATGGTGAAACCCTGTCTCTACTAAAAACACAAAAATTAGCTGGTTGTGGTGGTGGGTGCCTGTAATCTCAGCTATTTGGGAGGCTGAGACAGGAGAATTGCTTGAACCTGGGAGGTGGAGGTTGCAGTGAGCTGAGATGGTGCCACTGTACTCCAGCCTTTCTTTTTTTAGACTCTGTCTAAAAAAAGAAAGAAAGAAAGGAAAGAAAGAAAGAAAGAAGAAAGAAAATGTGAGTGTCACTGTGACATAGCTGGATTCCTGAGCTGCCTCCTCACCTCCCTACCTGTCATGTATCCCAATCCCCACCCCAGGGACTAGGGCTTTAAAACAGTCTATTACCCAGTCCCCATCACATGGCCTGGTGCCAGGCTCTCATGGCCCCCTGGGTGGTGGTATGCCCAAGTGGTTAAGCACAGAGGCTCCAACCCCAGTTCTGCCACTAACTAGCTGTGTGACCTGGACCAATTTGCTTAATCTCTCTGTGCTTCAGCCTCCTCATCTGTAAAATGGGGGTGATACTAGAGACTATACTTCCGAGGTTTCTTATGAGAATTACATTAATTTATATATGTAAAATAGTTAGAACAGTGCCTGGCCAAACAAAAAACAAAACAAACAAACAGACAAAAAACCCACAAAGAAGCATTCAACAAATATTAGCTTTTGTAATTATTGCCTAGAATAGAACGATAACCTCCTAAATGATGTCTTCCTGCTTCCAGTTTCGTCCCCTCTGAAACATTCTCCCCTCAGTGCCCAGAGAACTTTCTCGGTTGCTCCTGGTTGCTCCTGTGCAGCCAGATAAAAGACAGGATGGTCAGTTCACATTCAAATTTAACTGGAGGTCTGGTATTCCTATTTGCTACATTTGGCAATTCTACACCCATGCTTAAAAATTGCCCCTGGTTCTCCAATACCTTTACAATAAAATCTAAGCTTTGTAGCATGACATTCGAGCTCTCCACGATTCAAGCCCCTGCCCTCACCATTTCATCTCGCCTCTTTATTTCTTACCACCCACAGCCCCCTCATCTTCTGCTCCAGCCACTTCCAACCGCCTTCCTGGAATCCCAGAAAATGAATTGGAGCATTTTGGAGCTAGGCAGACCATTTGCCACATTTTCAGCTGAGGCAGTTGGGGCCCAGAGAGGTTAAGGGCTTGCCCAATGCCACACAGCCGGTGGATAAAGCCTACAGTACTTTTACCAGGACCTCAAACCTTCACTCTGAATCACCAAAAGCTGCTGTCAGGCCAGAGGAGGACCCTCTTGAAACAAACATATTAGCTTTGAAATCCCTGGCCTCAGGAGGACCAGCCATGTGCTTCTCATTTGGGGAGTGGAGGCTGGATCTGCTGTCCTGAGCAGTTCCTAGGGACTGGCCTGGCAGGCTGTAATGCCCAAGAGGTTTTGAGGGGTCAGGAGAGATGACCTGGAAGTGTTCCAGGCTCAGGTAAGGACACACGTAGCGTATAGGAGAGTGCTTCTGGGACTTTGAGGCTGGAAAAGCAAGGCCCTATTTACAGACCTGTGCTTGGGGGTTCAGCCTGGAATGGAAACTTCTTTTTTTGACTCAAGGCAGCTGAGAGTGAGGACTCATTAGACTGAGGATTCTGAAATGGGCAGGACAATCCTGATTGGCCCAGCTGCCTTGTGATGACCTTGGGGGCAAACACGGAGTGGAAGTCATCTTGATGGGAGTGGACACCTTTCCCACTAGGCACCTGGGCAGGTCTCACCATTCTGCAGTCACCCTCAGCATAAAATATGAAGTGGAACAGCTTCCCTGCCAGATCCCTGGGAGGCTCTGGCTCTGTTACAACGACTCGATGAAAATATCTCTGCTCGGTGCTGAGAATTTGGTCTTAGTAATTGACTTGTATAATGTCCAAAGGCTGTGCATATAACTGGCCCAAAGTGATGCATCATCTTTAGCAAAAAGATTTATCATGGAATCTGCAGCAGCCTCCCGTTTGTCTGGAGCAGAAATAGGAACAACTCTCCTTGCCAGGAGTCATCCTTTGTCTTCAAAGCAAATTCCTCCATGGTTGGAAGCTTCCCGGGCCCAAGCTGAGGCCTATGGCCAACTCCCTGGCCAAGGTCCCAGAGTCTCAGCATCTCTATCTATCTCAGGAACCTCAGCCACAGGCAGCAGCTCCACAGAAAGTGGAACACTGGGTTTAAGAGTCCTGAGTTCTAGGACTGACTCTGCCACCAGCTGGCTTGTGACCTTGGACAAGTCACTTAATACTCCCGGGCTTTTCCTTCTCCATCTGTAAGATGGAATTTGTGATTTCTGCTTGAACTATGTCACAGGAGAAATGGATGAGGAATTACCCATCGTCCACTTTGCAGAGGGACCCCATAGAATCATGGTTTAGAGCCTGGGCTTCGGGATCAGAAGGATCTAAGGTCAAATCCCAGCTCTGTTGTTTGGTTATATCACATTAGACAAGTTTCTTAACCTGTTGAGAAAGCGGGGACACTCGCAGTATCTACTTCAGAGTGTAGTAAGGAATAAAATGAAAGGATGCACAAGGAGCTCTTAGATTATGCTGATATGCACTCAGGTATTAGCTGGAGCTTTCACTGTGTACCCAGCTGCCGGGGAGCAAACAGGAAGCCTGAGTGCCAATGTTTGTTGTTACAAGACGGCTCCATCACTACATGTCATTTTCATTTAAATGAACTCTTCAGTAACTCTAGCTGAGGAAACTGAGGTTTAGAGAAGGTAAGGACTCACACAAGGTCACCCACCCAGTCAGTGGCAAAGGCAAGCTTTCAGTCCATTTCAAACTGACTCCAGGGTCTGTACTTTTCCTGCCACGCCACACTGGCTTATAATGTAGTTGGAGAGAGTCAAGATGTTCAAGTGAGTGACGGTAAGGATGCAGAGTAGTGACATGCAGCGTGTGTAAGCATGGGACTGGGGGACTTGGGCTTATTTTCCACTGTTGCCACCTTTTAGTTATGTAATCATGGACAAGTCACTTAGCCTCTCCAAGTCTCATATATGTCAGGTTCTTAGCACAGGAAGTGGTGTTCCATGCGACACTTCTCACTGTCGCTGTTAAAGGCAGGGTGTGCTATGTGCTGAAGGACGGTGCTGTGGCCACTCATAAGTGCTGGCAGAGTTGGCCTGTGGAACCTCACTCTGGGTTGGAGGCGATCAGGCAAGACAGGTAGGAGTGACATTTAAATGGGACTTTGAAAGACAGAGAGGCTTTGGATGAGTGGAGCCAAGTGGGAGGACCTTCTGCGCAGAAGGGACGATGCACAGAAAGGCACGAGGTATGACATCTTGGGAGAATTCGAGGTGAAGTGGAAGCTGGGAACCCATGAGGAAACGCTCCTATTCATCTGCCTACTATAATAGCAGCGACTGCCTTCAAAATCACTTCCTATGCGCCACTTTGTAATCATCATGTCTAATGTTCACAGCCATTCATCAGGGCAGGTGACATTATCCCCTTTTGTAAGATAAGCAATTCAGGTTCAGATAGACTGAAGAAGGTCCCCACAGTTGTGAGAGTAAGTGACACAGCCAGGACTGAGGGTCAGGTCTGTCTCCAAGGTGTGCCCTATCTGCACCCTCACGATAAATACCAGCCCCTCCCAGGCCCACCCAGATGACTTTGTGCTTCCATTCAATGCCTGTTGTTACAAGCCAGGGGAGGGATTTATAGACTTAGGCATTGTCTCAGGACTCCAGCAACTTGCAGTTCTGGTAAACACACACAGCGTGGGTGCTCAGCTGGTTGGGAAGCACAGAGGAAGTGTGGCATTCACACAGGCTGGCACAGCCTCCCTTATCAAACTAAGTGCTCTTGCCCTTCCAGATAGGAGAAGCTGGTATGGACAGTCTACTCTGCTGGCAAACAAATGGTGGGGTGGGGGCAGGTGAGGCGCTCTGCCCTCTGCTTCACCCCTGTCTTCTGCCCTTACTCCTAAGATCCACTAGGATGGCGTAAGTGAAGAAGGAGAGAGGCAGAGCCTCAGGCTTGGACACTCTGGCTGCTACCAGGCTCCAGCATGGGGAATTTTAACCTCCCTGAAGCCTGCTGGACCTCTGTCCCAAGACCAGGTGGTGACAGAGCTCACAACTGCTGCTGACGGTCTTCCGACCCCGTGATGATGTCTGTTTTGTTCTTGGTCTCTTTCAGGAATATTTCAACGCAAGTGTTTCTTTGTCTTCTCTGAATCCATCTTCTCCTGGACCCTCACTGCCAGCTGCTTGCGCCCACGTGATTGAACCATATGAATCAGCTATGCGGTTGGCAGCCGACCTATCTGAAGGCTTGGCCACCTCAGTCAAATATACTCTCTCCTACCCCGCCCACTCAATTCCTGCCCCACTCTCTGGTGCCCCTGAGAATGCTCCATCTCATCCTCCTGCCAGGCTACTTCCTTCTCCTCACCTCCTTCTGGAAGCCTTCCCCAACTCCGGTGGCCTGTCCTATTTCTAGACCTGACAACTCCCTGGAGCATAGCTTGTTGGTTAACAAGATTCTCCTCTACTTACTTATCCATATGTACGTAAGCATGGGAGATCTGTGAAGGCAGGAAGCGTTCTTTTCCTGACTCTTCAACTTATCCCCAACACCCAGCAAGGAAGGGTACAGGACTTGGTGATGTCTGAGGGATTCAGCAGGATGGAGGCAGATCTGAGAACTTCTGATCAAAAAGTGATTTCCATAGATTGCCAAAGATGATGTCTAGATTTGCTCAATACTGCAAGGCCTCTCAGGATTTATTAGCCACCATCTCCCACATTTGTTAGCCCAGGAGCCAGGACTGAGCCTTGGCGTAGATGAAATGATCTGTTTTCACCTCCCTTGGAGAATCTCTGACTCCAGCTGTGTTGAATAACCTAGGTGTAAAGGTACCTAAAGTCCCACTATGAGAGTCACACTTAAATCTGTGGCCCACCAGAGACCCCAGCCCAGAGGTGAGCCCCAGTTAGAATGGAGAGGAATCTGACAATGACTCATAGCCTGGTTCTTGCCCCAGTTTTGCAACTGACTTGCTGTGTGACCTTGGAAGAGTTAGTCCACCTTTCTGGGTCTTCTTGTTTTCATCTGTACAAACAAAGGTAGTGGCCTAGAGGATTGTTACCGTGCTTTCCAGCTCTGAACCTTTGATTCTCTGACTCGAAGGCAAGGATTTCTACTGCTTCTTGAATAAATATATTCCTCTCCTGACAGCCAGCCTGGGGAAATTGATAATTCTGTCAGAGCACCCTTGCAGTAAACCTAGAGCTCTGCAGTCTCCCCCAAGACTAGAGACTTTATCTTTATTCATTGCTCATCCTCGTTCTCCCTCTCCCCGACCCTCCCTCCAGACCCACTTCACCACCCAGCCCCCAATCCAGGACACAGCAAGCTGCCATGAATGAAGAGTGGCTGGTCACATGTCCCGGTCACCATGGCGACGGATCCCCGCAGACGAGGTAGGCATCAAAGTCACATGAGAACCCCGGAAAACTGGCTGAGGTATTTATAGAAGCAGCGGCTGGTGTCTTTATGAAAATGGGTCTATTTTTGACTCTGGTACTGAAACCTCCATGCTGTCCCTGGGGCAAGGCAGGTTTGCATCTGACTGTCTCTCCTCAGGCTTGGTGGGGCACACATTCCCCTCCCCTTCCTGTTGTCTCCCGGCTCAACCTCCCACCCCGACTCCCAGCTGATGCCGGTCCTAACTCCCCTATTCTGTTTACATTGAATGTTGCTTCCTTCCAGGCTGGAGTTTGGGGCCCCAGGATGCTGGGCGTGTTGGGAATTTGGGACACCCTTCTTCACCCTCCTCCCCAGGTACAAACTAGAGGAATGTCCTTGCTGCTTTCTAAATATTGGAGGGATACTGCTTTCCTCAAAGCGTTTGCCATTTGTTTCTTCCTTAAGAGTTTGTAAGTCGCTGGTAAAGGGAGGGGGAACATTTCTGAGTCTAAGCCACAGAAGGGTTCAGCCACCTCCGCCCTTCATGAGTGTGAGAGTCGTGTTCCAGAAAGGCGTGCCAGCAGGAACTGTTGTTTATTGAGCACTCACTTCATAAGTTATCTCATTGAATTCTCACCACACCTTATAACATAATGATACTGCAGCTATCCCCATTTTACAGATGAGGACGAGGATGCTCAGAGGCAGCGTGAGAACCCGGATCGTCCATTCTATAGTCCCTGCTCTTCCCATGGTCCCCCGCCATGGAGTGTGGCAGACAGTGCCCAAAAGGAGGAGGCAGGAGGGAAGGCTGATGCTGAGGACAGAGCGGCACAAAGAGCAGTCTAGAGGGGCAGGGAGAAATGCAGTCTATTACTTTAATGAACAGGTAACACATGCACATAGTCAAGAAAAAAATCAAACAAAGTTAAAATAAACCCAATATTAAGTTTCCCTTCTCAGTGTCCCCTAGCCCGGTCCCCCTCTCAGAGGAAGTCACAGTGGCTGGTTTGAGGTACTCTCCTTCTAGAGATCTCATATGCATATAGGAGCAGATATGGATGTACTGAATATATATGGTACAGACATATGGCACGAAATTCAAAAGGCGGATGATGAAAAGTAATTCTTTCTCCCATGCCTGCCCCCACTTATGCAGTTCTTCACCCTAGAGGCAAGCACTAATATGTTCCTTATGTACCATTCCAGAAGTATTCAATGCCTCTGTAAGTACATGTATCATATACAAATGGCCATACACTCTCTATACTATTCTGCTGGATTTTTTTCACTTAACAATACATCTTGGCTGAACGCCGTGGCTCACGTCTGTAATCCCAGCTACTCAGGAGGCTGAGGCAGGTGAATCGCTTGAACCTAGGAGGTGGAAGTTGCAGTGAGCCGAGATCGCGCCACTACACTCCAGCCTGGGCAACAGAGCGAGACTGTGTTTCAAAATAAATACATAAATACATAAATACATAAATAAATAAAAAACAAACAAACAAACATCTCTGATCCCGAGATGTTTCCAGATCAGAACCTATAGGGCAGACCGGTGCACTTTAATGGCTGCAAAGAATTTCATTGCTGGAGGTACCATAAATTATTTAAATAGTCTCTTGTTGATAGAGATCTAATTGTTTCCATTTTTTTCTGTTACAAACACCGCTGCCAGGAGTATCTTTAAATGAACGTCTTTAAACAAACACATGTGCAAAATGAGTATGTGACTTCATAATTTTGATAGATATGGCCAAACGATCAATGGGTATGTGCCTTTATAATTTTAATAAATGTAGCCTAATTATCTTCCACAGAGATTGTATAATTTAACTCTTCTCTGGTTAGGAACATGTGTGTTATTCACTTTTTCATTTGTTTGAATTATTTGCCAACATAATAGGTAAAAAATGGAATCTCATTATTTTTCAATTTGCATTTCTCTGATTATGAATGAAATTGAACATCTTTTTGCACGTGTAAGGGCCTTTATATTTCATTTTCTATGAGCTCTCTATTCATATGCTTTCCTATCTTTTTCTTACTGATTTTCAGGAGCTCTTTGTGCATTAAAGAAATCTCTCCCCTTTCTTTAACAACCACTCAATGATTATTTCTGAACACCTACTATGTGTCAAGACTGTTCTAGGTGCTGGTGATACGGCTTTCATCTAGTTCGCTTTCATCTTCAAACAAATGAACAGAAAAGTGAATGGAATGCCAGATGGTCATACGTGATTTCAAGAGCAACAAAGCAGGATGAGGCAAAGGGAAAACCAGTGACGATGTCATATTTAGAGAGGTCTCACCACCCATTTCACCCAACATGATGACAATTTTATCTGTGTTTTCTTTTTCCATAGTATTTTTATGATTTTATTAAAAATAATTGGACTTTGCAAAAAACCAAACTTTTTGGACACATAATAATGGTAAGTATTTCTGAGGTACACAGTGATGTTGTAATACATATAACGTATAGTGATCAGATCAGAATAATTAGCATATCCATATCTTAAACACTATTTCTTTGTGTTGGGAACATTCATTATCTTTCTTCTAGCAATTTGAAATCATATAATATATTATTGTTAACTATAGCTAGAGATTACTATAGTGCTATAGATACTTGACCTTATTTCTCCTACCTAGCTCCTATTCCTCCCTTCTCTCTACCCTTCCCAGCCTCTGTTACCCTCTTTTGCAAAGAACAAATTTCTGACTTGGGTCATCCTTTCTATTGTATGCTTGCTTTCCTATTTCATTAATTTCTACATTGTCTTGATCATTTCCCTCCCTTTCCTTTGGGTCTATTTTGTAGTTCTTTCCCTGCATTTTTGAGATGGTTGCTTGGTTCATTGATTTAAAACTTTCTTCTTTTCTGTTTAAAGCTATAAATATCCCTCTACATACTGCTTTTGATGCATTCCTGTGGCTTAATTTTTTTCATTTATCAATATTGATACATCTACACTTTATTTTGGTGTGAAGAGTAAGGTAAGGAGTCAAATTTACTTTTTTTCAGATAACCCAGTCAATATCATTGATTAAAAATCCATCTTTCATTGGCTAGGCTCTGTGGGTGGCTCATGCCTGTAATCCCAGCACTTTGGGAGGCCGAGGCAGGCGGATCACGAGGTCAGGAGATCGAGACCATCCTGGCCAACATGGTGAAACCCCGTCTCTATTAGTTGGGCATGCTAGTGCATGCCTGTAGTCCCAGCTACTCAGGAGGCTGAGGTAGGGGAAATTGCTTGAATCCAGGAGGTGGAGGTTGCAGTGAGCTGAGATCTCGCCACTGCACTCCAGCCTGGTGACAGAGCGAGACTCTGTCTCAAAACAAAAATAATAATAAAAATAAAAATCCATTTTCCTCTACTCATTTAAAATATAACCTTTATCATATTCTAAGTGACTGTATCTGAATTTATTTCTGGACTGTGTCTTCTGCCTCATTGTATGTCTCATGACTGAGTTCACACTAATTTATTAATTTTTGAGTTGGGGTCTCACTCTGTCACCCAGGTTGGAGTGCAGTGATGCCATCTCTGAGTCCACACTAGTTTAAACTTGTAGCTTTGTAATGTGCTTCACCCTCTGGTAGGCACCCTCACCTGACACCCCCTAATTCTCCCTTTCCTAATTCACCTGCTTCTTCATTATTTCTTCTTCTGTATGAGTGTTCATTTAACTAGCTCGTCTAGTTAAAGAGAAGAAAAGCTTTTGTTATTTTCACTGGGGTCATTTTAGAATTATGGATTAATTCTGAATTAACATGTTTCTTATGTTTTGAATGACATGAGAACATGTCATTTCTTTTCCTACACTCACACCTTCTTTTGGATCTCTGAGTAGCATTTAGAAGCTTTCTTCATATAGATTTTCTACGCTTCTTTTAAAGTTTATTCCTAAGTATTTTTCATCTTTGTTGTTCTTGCTAGTGTAACGGAAGCATTTTTTCTTATATCTTATTTGCTGTTGTGTATCTGAAGGTATAGATATTTAATATGTTAATTCTGTATCCAACCATGTTACTAAATTACCTTGTATAAGTTTTTTAGTTGTAAATTATTTTTTGTTTTTATTTTTATTTTTCGAAACAGAGTCTCACTCTGTGGCCCAGGCTGGAGTGCAGTGGTGCGATCTTGGCTCACTGCAGTTCCATCTCTAGGGTTCACACAATTCTCGTGCCTCAGCCTGAGTAGCTGGGATTACAGGCCGAACCACCACACCCGGCTAATTTATGTATTTTTAGTAGAGACAGGGTTTCACCATGTTGGCCAGATTGGTCTTGAACTCCTGACCTCAGGTGATCTGCCCACCTTGGCCTCCCAAAGTGCTGAGATTGCAGGCATTAGCCATTGCACAGGCCAGTTGTAAATTATTTTTTAAATGAAGCTTTCGGCCTTTAAGGGAAGAATGCACATTATACTTAAACTCCCCAGGGTAAATGGCTGTTTAAGGATTCAATGAACTAATAAATGTAAGTTGCTTAGAGTACTCTAAGTCTTAGAGCACATCTTATGAGCTATCACTAATAGCAATAGTGATAATACTGCCTTGAATAAAAACAGCGATAATACAGAGTTTCATCTCATTTAATCTTTGCAATGACCCCATGAGGTTAGAGGACAGATTTTATTTCCATTGCCAAATAAAGATTCTGAAGGTCACACATAGTGATATGTCAAAAGTCACCTGTTAGGTCAGGCATGGTGGCTTACGCCTGTAATCCCAGCACTTTGGGAGGCCAAGGTGGGCGGATTGCTTGAGTCCAGCTGTTTGAGACCAGCCTGTGCAACAAAGCAAAACCCCATCTCTATTAAAAAATACAAAAAAATTGGCTGGTTGTGGTGGTGTGCACCTGTGGTCCCAGCTTCTTGGGAGGCTGAGGTGGGAGGATTGTTTGAATCTGGGAGGTGGAGGTTGCAGTGAGCTGAGATCGAGCCCTGTACTCCAGCCTGGACACAGAGTGAGAGTCTGTCTCAAAACAAAAAAAAAGCAAGTCATCTGTCAAGGTAGTGCTTGGGTCAGAACTTGGGTTCTTCTGACTATATACATCACATTGTCTAATGGAAAAGAGAGGTGAATCTTTCTGTAACGTGAAGGGTCCCTTAGAATCACGCATTCCAAAGGTCTGCTTTGATTTCCACTCTGGATGTTCACACATAGATATGTATAGCTGGGGGCAGGCCTGCTCTGCTCAATATGGATTCTATGGAGTAGATTCTTCAGGGGGAATATTCTGTGCCTCTGAGCTCCAACAAGACAAAGAAGCACGGCTGCCTTGGGAGTTTGAGCGAGGGGGCCTGACCTCTGTTTGTGTGTGCCTCTTGCTCCTGTGAAAAGTCATCCCGTCGTCTCCTTCCTTTTGGGGCATGGTGGTTCAGAGGCTTCTCTGAGTCATGATGGAGGAAGAGGAGGTGGCAGGCATGGGAAAGGATTTGGAGGCACTTCCTTTGGTCCTCCAGGGCCTCTGACCCCTCTCTGCCCCTCTTTCTCCTCACATTTCTCCCCATTTCCCCTCCACCTCCCCCAACCTTGCTCGACACTGGGGTTTGTTAGTGTCAGGAATCCTCAGGCTCTGCAGGGAGGCTTCCATTTTACAGTCTGAATGAAGAACTTTCTAGAAATTGCTGTGAGGTGGAATCTGGGAATAGAAATTGAGGTCTCCTCAATGGATGCTTCTGAAGGGTTCTGAAGTTTCCACCTCACATTTAAGCCTAGATAGAAAGTCATCCCCACAATGTCACTACCATGATCTAAAACTTTCAATGGCTCCCTACGATCCTCTGACATAAGTAGAGGCTTTCCACCATGACATGTCAGGCCTCCACATTAGAGAATCAAGATCACTTTCTAGCTTTATTTTCCACTTGTTCCCTAAGCCCACAGCTTCTAAACAGCCCACCTGGATCCAGGCCCAGGTCTGTGAGATCAGGAACATGCTGATCCTCGTGAGCTAATTCCTGCTTGTTCTCTGTTTCCTTATAGTGGTTCCCTGGCTCCAGATAGGAAGCTAGATGGACTCATTTTATCCTATTTTGTCTGAAAACTGTACTTCTATTAATGCACCTCAAATTTAAGTTAGCTGTTTTATTGGCTGTTTCACATTGATGCCTCATTTTTCTTTAGCTTGAAATAAACTAGAACTCTAGGTAGTTTTCATATAAACTCTGACAGAACTGAGAGGTGTATATGGAGAGAGAGAAAGAGAGAGAAAGAATATCAATTGTATTTCTTTCTTCAAAACAACATAACAAAATCCCCTTGCCACTGCTTTAGGAAACATCAGGAAACATGTCTCAGATCCGAATGAAGCTTGTCATTGTCTCCTTTCCTCTGGGTCCATTCTGGGGCTCTAAATAGGCCCTGGTTCCTACAGAGAAACGTTGTCAGCTCCTTGACATCTTCCAAGTTGTCCTTGGCTGACTGGATAAACCCTTCCTCTGGATTCTGCCAGGGGCTGGTTGAACTTAGCACAGTACCCAACACAGAGTAGATTTCCCCCAAGTATGACTTGCTGTACTTGAAACCCAGAACACTGCCTGCACACAAGAGCAGGGGGCCAGGGGAGGAGCTGTCCCCTTTCAGATTTTCACTGCTCCTCACTCAACGCATGGCTCATGTTGGGACAGGTGACCTTCTGGACAGCCTGGCTTGCAAGGTAGAGCTCGCTCTGCGGGATCAGAGTTCCGTCGCATCCACACAGGATCCCAGGACGAACAGCTCTGGCCTGAAGCATCCCCTCTACCCCCTTCCAAGCTCCTGATCCTGCTCCTCACAATATTGTCATCTTCATCTTCATCATCATTATCACAGCAGCAGCAGTTTACATATACTGAGACCTCATGGTGTGCCAGGCTGCTGTTATAAATGCGTTGCTTGGAAAAATCTCATTTATTACTCAACTCCATCTCACAGGTGAGGACGCACAGGCCCTGAGAGGTCACAGGCTGATAATGATGTGGTGAGACTATGAACCCTGGCGCCTCCACTCCTGGGCCAAGTTTTTAACCAAAGCTTACCTTCAGTGTGCTGTCACACTAGGCTGCTCCCTCGTCCCTGCCTCTGAGAGCTGAAGCTTCATGTCTCCTCATTTTCTAACCCGGCATGGCAAACATGCTTCATTTCTTCTGCTGACTCCAACTGATTGGTGACATGATGAGGCCAAGTAGGGTCTCAATGGGAAATCAAACCAAAATGTATTAGGGGTGGTGGCCATGGGCAAAGAAAGGAATGAAGGGAACAGAAGTGTCACGGATGTGGGTTAGCCCTGCAGAAACATGCAGCTCGTGTTCCAGGTCCCAGTACCTACTTCCCCCAGGGAATGGCACTGGCACTGGCCTCTTCCTTCAGAGGCCACAACAAGATAACCATATCCCAAGGCACCACATAGCCTAGCATTCATTCTACAAATACATTTATACAGTAACGATGGTGGCTGGGGACTTTCTTATCAGCTGTGTTTGAGATTTTGAATGCTAATTTGGTGAGGTTTACTCATCCTCTTTGCTCATCTAATACAGTCTAGGAGGCTGGGGTTCCTGTGATGGCTTTGGGAAGAGGCCCCACTTACTGCTTCCAAGCCAGGGGTGAGGGAAATCTGAATGGTGTGGAGGAGCAGGTGGATAAGTGGTCCCCAGCCATCTTGCTACTTCCATACTCATTCAGTGATTCCGTGGCTGTTCTGGTTATTTATTGCTGCATAGCAAATCACCCTATAGTGTAGAGGCTTAAAACAACAATCATTTTTTTCTCTTTCATGGTTTCTGTGGGTCAGGTGTTTGGGAAAGACTGAGGAGCAGTGGTTTCTGCTTCATGCAGTGTCAGCTGTGAGGCTTGGCTGGAGGATCTGCTTCCGAGATGACTCACACACATGGCTGGCAGGTTGGGGATGGTTGTAGGTCAGGAGCTCAGCCAGGGCTGTGGGCTGAGGGCCTCAGTTTCTCTCCTACAGGCCTCTCCATTGGTTGCTTGAGCTTCCTCACAGAATGGTAGGTAGATACTAAGAGCAAGCATACCAAACCAGAGATAGTGGAAGCTACTGTGTCCTTATGGTCTGTGTCCAGAAATAGGCATGATATTATTTCTCTTGTTCACATAGTCTCAGAGCCTAGAGTCAAAGGGAAGGAATATAGACATCACTTCTTGAAGACAGCATTGTCAGAGAATTTTAAGGCCATGTTTTAAAACACGCACAGTGAGAAACTCTAACAATTATGCCACCAAGAACAAAGGAGAGGGCATATCTTAGCAACTGCATGTTTAAGACACTCAGAAACACACATACAACTTAGGTGAATTGCAACTTGGGTTGTTTCCATGAACTGGGAAAAGGCCAATATGTCCTCCTACATCTTCCCACTTAACATATTTGGGAATAGTATCTTTGAGGCTCATGTAGAAAGATGAATATTAGGAACATGGCTTCAATATCTTTCCTTTCAGGAACGCAGGCTTGAGTGGATGGGGGAAAGCTGGGAAGGAAAGGTTAGCCAGTACACGATCTCCTCTTTCAAGGAGGACCAGTCGGGGGATGAATGCGTTAGGCCACCATGTCGGACCCGCCATGTTTGACAGGGCTGCCCAATAAGTAAGCTTTGACTGAACACCGACTATATGTAAGTCACTGTGCTGGGGCTGTACGGCCTGAAGCTATGAATAAGGAAAGGTCCCTGCCCTGTAAGCACACTCTAATTTGAGAGGAAGGCATAGACTCGTGAAGGCAGACCTTTGTTATAAGGCTCTAAAGGTCAGGATTGAGAACAAGGACTTTAGACCCAGGATGCATCTCACTGTGTGACTTGGACAGATTATTTAACCACACTAAGCCTTGATTTCCCCTGTAGTGAAATGGGAATACGAATAACACTGACCTTACGATATTACACTGTTTATGTATTTCCATATGCCATAGAAAAGGAAGAATTTGTTTTCCAGATGCTCAGAAGAGAGTTGGCCACTGAGAGCTGGAGTGTTCAGGAAGATTTCATGGTGGAGGCCTTAATTCCCGTTTCCATCTCAGCCCCTTCCTGCGGCTTCAGGCCCACCTCCCCATGAGCGCTGTCATCAAGGATGCTTCTCAGGCTTCATCTTTGCAATTTTGCTGCAGATTTCAACACTGTGAACTACCTTTCCTTTTTGCAATTCTCTTTCTTCTGTGATACATGTCAGCCTCTCAGCTTTTGACTCTTCTTCTCTGCCTTCTTTCCTGCCCCTCAGAAATAAGCCCTTCCTGCCAAGCCTCTGTCCTCATGACTGTCTTCTGCGTGCTTCCTCTGGAGGGTCTCACCTTCCCCCAACCCCTTTATGGTAATGACTTCCAAGTGTGTGTCTCCTGCCCTCTTTCCTGGACTTTATACCCATATTTCTAACCACACCTTATTCTTTCACCAACTATTTATGGACAGTCCACTGTGTGTTAAAGTTGGGCATGGCCTCTGTCCTGTGGAACTTCCAAATCAACCAGGGAGACTGTCCCTAAGTGGCCAGTCATGCCATTAGTAGTTAATTACAGTTGTGACAAGGACTAAAAAGGAGAAGAGTCCAGCTGGGAGGTTGACTCAGTTCTTCAACATGGTCAGGAGAGGATCCACTTCAAGGTGAACTCTTGGAGGAGTGGGCAGGGAGTGAGGGAAGAGGACAAGCGGGACTGAGCAGAATCTGGCAGAGAGGGCTTATGGGCTAAAGTCTGAGTCAGGAAGGAGTGGGAGGGTAGGAAGAGCTGAGAGAAGGGTGGTGTATTAGTGGGCTACAGGGAAGGCCATGAGGGGAGGGATGTGAGATGAGGCTGGTGACAGGGAAGGCCCTGAAAGACATGCTAAAGATGTAGGTGCAACTCTCCAAGCTTGAAAAGGGTGTGATTATATTTGTACCCCTGAAAGATCACTCTTGCTGCTGCTATGTGGAGAGAAGGGAGTAAGACTAGAGTTGGTGTCAGGAGGGGACTGTGAGAGTCCAGGTGAGTGATTAGGCGGTGGGGGCTGGGGGTGGTGGCAGCAGAATTAAAGAGAAACAGCCAGATTCCAGAGGTATGTAGCAGGTAAGATCTCCAGGATTCACTGGTAGATTTTATGAAGGGGGAGGTCTCAAGGGTGATGATTGGGGTTTTGGCTGGCTCAACTATTCACGGAGCCAGGGAGCACAGGAGGAGGAGCGAGAAGCCAAATGCTGAGCATTCTGCACGGTAGATCTTTGAATGTGGAGTTCATTTCTAGAACATGTGTAGCTCTGTGGAGCCAAGTGGAAAGGTAGAGTTGGAGGGTGAGTATGTGGAGCGAAGAAGACTGTCTGCAACGGAGACAGATGTGCAGAAGTCATCGGTGTAGGAGACGGTCTAGGAAGGGTACAGAGTGAGAAGAGGGCAGGGCTGGGAGACGTCCAACACTTAAAGATCACCAAGGGAAACTGAGGGCTGGGCAGAAGGTGAGGAAGAAAACCCGGAGTGCAGAGTTCCAGAAGGGAGGGAAGAGAGTGTCAGAAGGATGGGGAGGGTATCCAAGATACGCATCACAGAGAGGTAAGTAAGGTGAGGGCTGGAAGACGTCCTGTGGATTTAGTGACACAGAAGTCACTGGTGACCTTAGTGAGACACTTCTTGGCAGCATGATGGGACAGAAGTGTGTTAAGGAGTGTGTTGGGGTGAGAAAATGGAGGCAGAGAATGCAAAAGAAATGAGGGATGAGAGCCTACTGATTTTTTTTTTTTAAAAGGAGCCTAGTGACATTTTAAAGGGAGATATTTGCACATGCTCACGAGCTGCTAACAAGGATCCAGGAGAAAGGGAAAGTGGATGAGACAGACAGGAGAGACTGGATTAACTAATGGGTGGCTGAGGCTCTCAAGAAGATGTGGGACCCAGAAGACAGCTGGGGGCTTGTCTAGAGAGGAGGAGAGACCCTCCCTATTGTATCCAGGGAAGAGGGAGAAGAAGGCGTGTGCAGATGGAAATGGTTTAATTCTCAGTAGAAAACCGAGGAGGCTTCCAAATGAAGTAAGGCTGTTCCTGGGACAGCAGGAAGAATGCGGTGGGGGAAAGCAGGATGAATGTTTGGGGAGAGTTCTGGCTGGAGTGGCCTTGATCAGAGTGGGGAAGTAAGTTGACCGGAGAATCACAGGGAAGTCCTTAGGAAGTGTGAGGAGCCCACTTGAAGTTGGTGGCCATGAAGGCAGATGGAGACTGGTCTCTAGTGTGATTTTGTCTAGAGAACTTGGCACAGAGAAACCAGGTACTGAGTTCATTCAAGGTTGGAGTTTCACTGGGTGGATGTGATAAAAGGTAGCGAGGCAAGGGCATCTTCTGGTTGTCACCTTGATATTCCATGGACATGTCGTTCTCAATATGTCCCAAACTCTGTTCCTTTTTCTAAATTCCTTACCTTGGTTAATAACACTACAATCATCTAATAATGTCCCTAATAACAGTTATTTATTAAGAACATGATATCAGATATGAAAACAGATATTATTTTTTTAGAGATGAGCACTTGCTATGTTGCCCAGGCTGGTCTCGAATTCCTGGGCTCAAGCTATCCTCCCAGCTTGGCCTCCCAAAGTGCTGGGATTGCATGTGTGAGCCACCGTGCCTGGCCAATACCAGATATTTTAGAAGAATCATCTCATGATCATCCAACAACCTTATGGGGTAAGTATTATTCATTTTATAGACATGGAAACGGAGGCTCAATGAGGTTATGTAACCAGCTCAAGGTATCTAGTAAATGGCAGTCAGGATGAAAACCTAGATCTACGAGGCTCCAAAGTCCTTCCCCTTTCCCATGGCCACACCACCTGTAAGTTCTGTTGCCTTAACACTGCCTATGTCTGATGCGTTCCTTCCTCCCAGCTCTCACACCATGTCAGTTGTCACATTCTGTTTGCTCATCTCTGTCCTGTCTCTTGCTACTTCCTGCCATGCCACTCCACCCCATCTGCTTGCCTGGTTGATTCCACCAGAATGTAAAACTCCACAAAGGCAGAGATTATTATCAGTCTCATTTTCTGCTGTCTCTTCGAGGCCTGGAACAGCTTAAAGTAACCATTAGGCTCATTAAATAGATGTTGAATAAATTTGTCTATCGGGAGATAATTCTCTATGGGGGTCTTGTGTTCCCACCAGTCTTGTGGGCAGAGGCACTGATGGATTTTTTTGTTCCCACTATCTTTTGGAGGATGGTTGCATAGCAAACAGCCTTGAACGACAGCGTCTCCCTCTGGCAGAGGGCAGTTCTGTTTGCTGTCCAGTAGTCTAGGGCCAATGTGGGGCAAGTTTGCTTGCAGTGCATTATAAAAGACTGGTGTTTCCTAAGCTCGGAGTTCCTCAGTGTGTGTGGTCCAGTCTCATGTCCCTCCCATGGGACTTCAGAGTTAAGGAAAGGTGATCTGAATGTGAACCTCTTGCAGCCTGCTGTGCCATGAGTAATTAAAGTCCTTGTGTCTGGCCCAGAGTTTCCTGTCTTCTGCTGGCATCCATGAAACTGTGGCAGGTTAACTTAGACGCAAGTGTAAAATGTCAGACCCTTCAGAATTCTTGACAGTGGCCCTTACCATCTTCCACTTCCTCCCAAACACCTGTCTCCAATGCCAAAGGTGCCCTTAGTGTTCACTAGAGGAGAGATAATTCATCCAGGCTCCCGTAATAGCCCCCCAGGGCCCTGGCAGGATGGCTCCTGCCTCCCTGTCTAACCTCACCTCTCATCACCTTCCCCTGTGTAGGTTCCTACTCTCTTGGATCTATGCTCTTGCCATGCTGTCCACTCCACAGGGGTCATCCTTCTCCCCTTCTGACTGTCCATCCTTTAGGCCAGGATCCTTCAAGAGACCTACCCAGAGACCAGTCAGAATTTCCCTGTCACTGTCCCCCCATTTTACTTATCCTTTTGCTTTGTTTTGTGAAGACCTGGAACAACCCACGCTGCCTCTCCAGGAGGTTCCATTCCCTCACCTCTGTGATCCTTTCAGCCTCTGTAGCCCCTGGCATACAGTAGGTGCTCAACAGATAAGTGATGTCCTGAAGAGCTGACCTGCACAGGCAACAGCCTTGCGGGATGGTAGGATGGAAGGACGGAGGAGTGGAAAAGACATCCCGAGGAAAAGGAACAGAAGCATGGAGGTGGAAATGTCTAGGGCAGGGGAAATAACCCCATGGAGTGAGATTGAGTTCATGAAGGAAGGCTGAAAGAGTCTGAAAAGAAGAAAGCGAGGCCCGGGGCCCAGGAGGGCTTTAACCACCGGGGCCCCATTCCCCTCGGAGGGCAGAAACCCTGACGAGGGCTCCAGGGTCTGCGTCCCCTGACTAGGGGCCTCAAGAGGCTAAGCCCCCTTGCAACTACCTCTGCCGCCCCCCGCCCACCCTCTCTGCCTACGTCGGCCATCAGAGCCTCGCTCACGGCCGGAGAGCCTCGCATTGACGCGGGCCCGCGCGTGAGTCAAGCCTGCGTCACGGCGCCCCGCCGCCAGGGTGGCCTTTCGGAAAGCGAGGGAACAGTGCGCGCTGCGCTCCGCCCAGCTCCGTTCCGCTCCGCAGAGCCGGCACGACCAGCGCGCAGGGAGGGCGGCACTCGGCCCCAGTCTTCGCAACCCTGCACGCTCCCTCCGCCGCGAGACCTGGGTCCCCGCGCCGCTCCCCTGAGCCCCGAGCGCGCGGAGGGCGGAAGCCGGGTTAGGACGGGCGGTGAGGCTGGGAGTGAGGAGCAAGTGGAGTCGCGTGCGCCGGCGCGCAGCTCCGGTGGCCCAAGCCCCAGCCGGGGACCAGTGGCCCGGGGGAGGAGCTGTGCATTCGCGACCCGTCGGGGACCGCGGCTGCTCGGCGGGAGTGCACTGGCCGAGTCTGCGCGACTGCCCACGCGTGACAGGTGAGTCGCCGACCGCGCCCCGCCTGGCTTTACCGGGCCGGCCATTGCAACTTTCCCTGTTCTGGCCCCGCCCCAGCCAGGGAGGGCTGAGGACCAAGGTGCGAGGCGTCGCTCCCTCAGCATCCGCTCGACCCTGCGCAGGTCCCGGGCTCCTCTCGCTGCTCCAGCCGCCGTTGCCTGGCGACGGAGCCCCGGGGCCCGCTCTCCTTCGAGCATCGGGGTGCCCAGCGGCGCACGCACTGGTTGGACACTAGGCTTCAGCTTCTGGTGCTCAAGAGGGCCCAAGAACTCCGGAGGAAATTGGGCTGAGCTGCAGAGGCAAGCGCCTGCGGAGAACCGGGAGGGGGCCTGCCCGGCCCATCCGCGGCTTGAAACTGCGCGCCCAGGGCGCAATTCCACTGAGAGCCTCCTGTGCAGCTGGAAACTCCAGCCCCAACCGCTCGGCCTCAGGCCTGTGACCTTGACAGTAGCATTGGCAGCGAAGCAGAACGCTCAAGCCCGAGATACATATTTAATTCCCAGTCCTGGGGCTGGTCTTCGCTGGATTCGGAGCCAGTAGAGAGCCCTTCCTCCCTCGTGGGAAGCTCATCTGGGGAACGGAATGGCTGAGATAGGGGACGTGCGTGGGGTGCTCATCTGGAGGGGGCGCCGTCCTGGCCGGGCGAGAGGCCTCTGCTACATTTATACCTGTGTGCGCTGTGCTCTGAAGCGATGCTGGATGCTCGCTTTACTACAGAGAGGGCCGCTCCCCCAGGGGCGCGGCCGCCTCGGAAAGGAGCGTGATGTTTCCTTTTAAAGCCCAGACAGCCCTGTCAGAAATCAAGTTCAGAAATCCCAAGGCCATTCACCTTACAGGGCCTAGGCCCTGTCAAGTTGGCTTTAAAAAATATTTTTTGATCCCATTCCTCTTTCCTTTTTTTTTTTTTTTTTTTTTAAAGAGATACTTTAACAGGCCTTTTGGATTTGGAGATTTCTAACCAGAGCTACCTTTGGGGCAATTCATCTGTGAACTTGAAGCAGATGGGGATGGGTTGGGGAGACAGGGAAGTGGTAATAAAAAGGAAGATCCTTTTTCCGGGCACTGCTTGTTAACAGGAACTTTAGGAACAAAGACAGTCCTGTAATGGCTTCAAAAAAATTCAGCCAAAACTTTAGTTAGTGCCTGTGAAGGCCTTGCTGGCCACTCCGATTGATATCTGGAGAACAAGGTCAGAGTGTGTTGAGGTTAACAGTGGGGGGTTCTTATGTCTCGTTCTGTGCTTACATTATCCCATGGCTCTGCGAGGCAGACCCATCACCTGGGCAGGAAGAGCTTTGAGGTCACACCTGATTGTCCTTGGCCATGGCCCATCCACGGGGACCATCAGAGGCTTTAGCTCCACTGCCGGATTTTTCTCTAATGGAACATCTGTGGCTAAGTAGGTGGTTGAGTTTCAGCGAATCCCTGCAGCTCAGCCTGGAGGGTGACTCAGTGCAGGAGGCAAATCGTGCCCACCAGCTTTGATTGGAGTGAGTTTGTTTGGCCTGAGTCACTCACAGAGTCGTGTGTCAGCTGATTGTGAGTTGAATGGAGTTCTTTAGCAGGACTCGTGAGCAGGAATGGCCTGAGCCCAAGTGTTTCGGGCAGAGATGGGCAAGTTCTCTGAGGGAGCTAAGCACAGCTTTGGCTGCTGAGCAAGGTTCCTGGAGCTCTGATTCCATGGGAAGGTGAGCAGGGCCAGGCTGGGCTGGGCAGGGAGATGGGGAGAGTTGAAGGTGAGGGAGTGGAAAGGCTCTGTGATTGTGGTCAGAACTGGGCCCAGTGTTCTGCCATGTGCCGGTGGGGTGACCTTGGGCAAGTCACTTCACCTCGGGAGTCTCAATTTCCTCAGCTGTAAAACTAGGATGCCTATGATATTTTTTCTGCAGGCTTATTTTGAGCCAGGTGTTAGACACAGCAGGTGCTCATCAGATGTTAGTTCCCCATCCCTTCCCTTATGTGCCGTAACCAGAGGCGATTCTTTCTCCCACTGCCCCTGCTCCACCATGGAAGGGGATGTGAAGACACATGAAGGTTCGGTGCTTCCCATGTGATTAAGAAGGACCCATAACTTAGCTTCACATAGACCTGTTTCCAACCCTCAAGTCTGTCCATGAGATCCTAAATTGGGAAGCGTGATTAAGAGCAGGATTAGTGTTGGGGTAGGGTGCGGTTCAGCTGTGCTGGGTCTGTTGGCTGCCCTTGGCCACCTGCAACAGCTCTGGGGTGACTCCAGGACAGACCTTGACTCCTTCAGGTTGCTTCTGACTGTGGCCTTGTCCCAAGCTGCAGCACATGCTGGGTGGACTTCAGGGGTAATTTCTCTTTGTTCAGGTCCTGACATCCTCCTCCCCACTCATTCTATCCATAAGAGAATTGAAAACTGCAAGAGAATTGTTCAGGAGAGCTGAGGCTGGCCTCTCCTGGAGAGCAAAAGGGAGGTGTGTGACTCCTATTTTCCTGAAGGATCCTGGGCCCCTAGTTTTCTCCTTCTGTAAAATGTCCAGATTTTGGTGCTGAGCTAAGATGTGTGTGCCTTAAGAGTGAAGGAGATAAGGGGATCCCCACTGCAGCAAGAAAGAATCCATGCTGGCTCTGGGGACTCCAATCTGCTCCTGGAAATGTGTGTGTGCGTGTGTGTGCGCATGCGCTCACATGCACGTGTGTGTATGCATTGCCATTCATTTTGGAGCCAATGTCCTCCCCACTGGATCTAGGAGCAAATTCCAAGGATGACAGAAACAGAGATGAGAAGATTCCAGAGAAGCAGTTTCCTTCTGCCTGTGCACCCTCCCTTCCCTTAGACTCTTTTTCTGTCCAGATTTGCTGCAGCAGGACAAATCATTATTAATCCCTTTAAAGCTGCTAAGATAAGCAGCAGAATAGTTTAAAGGGAATATGGGTTTAAGCTTTTTTGCCAGAACTAGCTCTGAGTTATCACTCTCTCCCAGGATGAGCTCTAAGTCCTCACAGCCAAACATCTGGAGCACCAGGATGGGAAAACAAAACAAAAAGCATGTCACCTCAGCCCCTGACTGATGTTGCTGGCTGCAGGGGTCAGAAGCACAGTGCCATAGGTAGATCTGATTGCTAGAGCACTATCCCAAACTCAAGTGGGATAGTGATCTGTGAGGAAATGACTACCTTGCATGCTTTTAGGAGGGGTGAGTGCAGTTCTGGATTCCAGCAGCTCACACTGTACTTGGCACAAATTGATAATATCCAGTTGTTTATTGAGGCTTCTGTGCTGTGCTAAGTGCTTTATTCCCAGACCATCTCATTTAATCTCCACTACAATCCCAGGAGGCAGATATTGCTATCTGCAGTTTACAGATTGTAAAATTTAAGGTTCAGAGAGGTTAAATAATTTGCTCATGGTCACACGGATAGTGAGTGGCAACCAAAGAATTGGAAGTCTGTCCGTCCAAACTTCAAGTTCCTAACCTCTATGTGATAGTTTTCTGCAATACATTCTTAATAAATGCTGACAACCTAAGCATTTACCCAAAAAAGATTGTCTAGACCTGCAGGTCCAGTTTTTTTAAGCTAGTACCCCGGGAAAAGGGGAAGTGGGCCTGCAGTAATTGGAAATTGGTGGGAAATGAACATAACCAAATATCCAAGGTTTGGGGAATATGGTATTTGGCTCCAGGTGGGTTGAAATCCAGAAAAGGATCCCAGGCTCCATATTGGTGCTTTTTTGTCCTTTCCCTGCCCTTCTCTTCCTGACCTCTACTGTCCTTGACCTCATTCCCTTAAAATTTGTCCAAGCCAGGGGTTCGTGTGTGGAGCAGTGAGAGGAGTCAGAGCTGGGTGTATGTTGCCCTGAGAGTTTCTGCATATGCATAATGGGGGCTTGGTGGGTCAGGTTTCTCTGCTGAAGAGTGTATGCCAGCGATTTGCAGTAGTTTCCGGTGAGTCCCAGACCCCAGAGCAAAACTGCTAACACTTCAAGGTTATTTACAGCAGCTGCTGGCAGGGCTGCTTGGGGGAGATGCCACATGCTTCTTCCTAGACTTCCTGATCTTGTCCCATGGAGAGCCCACTTTCTCCTCACTCCAGAGCTTTGCCATGCGTGTCCTTGGCCACTCTGGGAAACCTGGCACTGATTCCTCCAGCTTCTCTGTCTCTGAAAAATTGCCATCCCCAGAACAGGCCCATGCTATCCTAGCCTGCCCATCATCTCCAGACCACGTGAGATCTCAGGAAGTTGCTGAAGGTGGATAACTGAATGTAAGTATTAAGGCTCCTCACCCACAGTGGATGAAGAGGACGTCCCAGAAACCCTTGCTTCATAGGCAGCCATTTTGTGGAGATAAGTCCTTTGATAATTCTCTTTTTCTTTCTCCTCCTCCCATGAGTGAATCTTAAAACATTGCACATTTATGGGCAAATCCACTTATTTTTTAAAAATATAGTTAGATATTTAATATGTACAGAAAATGCACATATAAGAACATAAGCTCAGATGCGATATGAATTACTGTATATGCTTATTCTCATATTCAGAACCAGGTATGTTTTGGTAGAGACTAATTCTGGGTCAGGTGAGTCCTAGGCTGCCTGAATCCCCAACTAGGGAATTGAGGCACAAAGCCCTGTCCGTTCTCTGTCCTCTTATGGAGTGGGAGGGAGGCACATATGAAGCCCCGGCTCACAGGCCCTGGGGTCACCTCATTAGCTGCAGTTGTCCTACTGAGCTGCCACTCTCCCTTCCCGAGCGTACCTAGCAGTTTATTTGAAGATAACAAGTTGCCTGTCACTGTACTTCGTCATTTCTCATTACTGATTTAATTAGAATTTCTGCTGGACTCTGCGTACCACTAATTTACCACCTGTTATTTGCTTGCAAATGGAATTCACTGGTCCACACCCCCAAATTCTGCCAGCTACATTTTTCTTTAATTATAAGACTTCTGGGTTCCTGAGGCGTTAAATCCCACACCAGCTCTAAATGGGGCAGAAGCAATGTTTGCTAAAGCTACCTTGCAAGAGGAATGAATAGTCACTTGATAGGGTGGTTCCGGAAGGTACTGCCAAGTAAGTATTCATTGAGGACTTGGGCCTCCCTTCCTTTGCCCAGATCTAAAGGAAGGAGAGCAGATGTTCTCTGCTGCGCAACCTGGGGCTGGCTCCGCGAATGACCTGATGGGCGCTGTCCATGGTCCTGCCACACAGCGGGGGGCCATGTGCCTGGTAGTTATTTGGGACTCCTCTAGAACAGCTGGAAGGAATCTCCTTGACCAGTTCCCCAAATTGTTTTATATTGTGAGTTTTGGAAGCGGGCTTGGTCAAGTGAGCAAGTTCCTGACCTCCGGGAGAAATGATCGTAGGTGGGCTCATTCCGCCGTTGACTTCCTGAATGTATCATTCTGCACAGTGTATCGTTTTGCAAGGCTGGATGGTACAGTGCAAAACTTCCCAACCAGTGCCACAGATGGGTAGCATGTGGCCCAGAAATAGTGATGCCCTCATCCCTTTGAGTAGCCTGGGATGGCCTAGCATGGTGGCGCCTCCTCCACGTACCCCAGTGTGCCATGCTAGTGTCATTTTCTGTGCCATGAAATGCAAAAGATTGGAACATACCAGTATGTCAGAAAATAAATACAGCTACAGTTTGGTGGATGACAGTCTGAATCTCTGCTCTTTCACTTTATGGCTGGGTAATCTTGTACATGATAGAGGCATTTTTGTCTGAAAGATAAGAATTGTATTTTACCTCAAGTTTTTGGGAGGATAAGTAACATATGTAAGCACAGTGGGTCACCTGTGGCTTGTCTCAATAGGATACTTTTCTGCCCAGCCCTCTACAAAGCTGCACTGAAGCCTGGTGAGAAAAGAGACACAAACCCTTCTCATTTTCAAGAAAGAGACATCATGTAGGGACTGTAATTAAGGGTTTCTGATCACTATTCCTTCAAGAGCTCTTCAGCAGTCTGTTTGGTAACTCAGGTAATTGGACACCCTCGGTTCCCTCTGTGTCTTTCTGAGACAACAGAAAATAGTGACTTTAAGAAAATCCAGGTCAGATGATTTTGGTAGATGCTGTGAGGACTCATCTGTCCCCATAGTGGTCCCCCCATGAATGAGGAAAGAAAGGAGTGAGGCTTTCACTAGTTGTTCCTGGACTTTTATTTGCACATCTGGTTTTTAAAATTTTTCTTTTTCCAAATTGGTATACTCTCATGGTTCCTTTATCTGTCTGAGACCTAGTGTGCCCTTCAGAACCTCAGGGCCTCAGTTTCCCTTTCTTTTCAAAACTCAAGCCTCATCCAGTAGTCTGATCCACATCACCATCATTGCTTACCTACCCTCCCTGTTTCCTCACTTGTCCTACCAGCAGCCATTGATCCCTATACAAATAGTCGGGTTAGGCCGGGCGCGGTGGCTCACGTCTGTAATCCTAGCACTTTGGGAGGCCAAGGCAGGTGGATCACGAGGTCAGCAGATCGAGACCATCCTGGCCAACATGGTGAAACCCTGTCTACTAAAAATACAAAAATTAGCTTGGAGTGGTGGCTTGTGCCTGTAGTCCCAGCTACTCAGGGAGCTGAAGCAGGAGAATCGCTTGAACCCAGGAGACGGAGGTTGCAGTGAGCTGAGATTGCACCACTGCACTCCAGCCTGGGCAGCAGAGCGAGACTACATCTCAAGAAATAAAATAAAATGAAATAAAATACAAAACACTCAGGTCACATCACTCCTCTGCTTGAAAACCTCCAACAGCTTCCCATTAGCCTTGAAAGATAACCCTAACTCCTTTCCATGCTCCGTGAGTCCTGCCTGCTCGGGACAGTCGCTGTCTTCCTAGCCCCGCACTTCCCACTCTTCCGTTGTTCAGGGTGCTCTAGGCCTCTGGCCGTCTGTCTGTTCCTTGTACTCACCAGGCATGCAGGTCCTGCCTCAGTGCATTTGCACTTTCTGTTCCCTCTGCTCTGAATGCTTTCCTAGGACATCCACATGGCCCACTCTCTCACTCTGTTCAAGTCTTTATGTCGCCTTCTTGGAGCATGCTTCCTTAACCCCCAGCTCTGTTGTAGCATCCCTGCTCTGCTCCATCTCCTCATACTCTATATTGTCTACGTTTATTTGAAATATATATACTATCAGATATAATATATGTCTATATATACACTATAAATTATATATTTGTCTGATTTTTGTCCCTCTGCACTAGAATATAAATCTCATGGGGCAGGGACATTATTTGCTCTGTTCTCTGTTGTACTAGAACAGGGCCTAGCACATAATGTTCAGCAAATATTTGTTGAAAGAAGTAAAGGAAAGGAAGGAAGGAAAGAGATTTAAAAAACAGCAAGAGGATTCTTTTAGAATCTCACGTTCCAGCAGTACCTCTAGTTTATAGGAGTTGCTGTGCTCTATTCTCCTTCCAGGCCAAAAGGGAAGTATAAGTGGGAGAACTGAGCCCCAGCCTCCCCCGCTAGCCCGCTGCATCCTTGGGATCCATGTACATGTCCCGCCCAGCTCCAGGGCATTGTGGGATGTGGGTGAGTACACCTTGATTCCTGCTTAAGCCCATTTTTTCCCACATGTTCTCACAGGAAGGTGGTAGCTGGCACTGGTTGATGGCACGCCCCTGAGGGCCTGGCCTGAGTTGAGCGCAACTCTTGTGTTACCTCATTTTATATTCATGACAGCCCCATGAGGTGTAGCATCCTTCATCCCTATCTTTTCTGGTCTAGAAGGTAAAACCAGGAGGGGTTGTGTACTTTCCCAAAGACTAATATTGCATAAATGGCAGAGCAGGACTTCACGTTTTCCTGGCTATAAAACTCATGATAGCATTGAGGTTGAGAGTCAGGCTCCAAGGTCAGTCTGTCAGTGCAGATCCAGGGCTTTGGATGACTTACCTTATTTCATCAGTTCCAAAATGTATACTTTTGCACATTGCCACATCTTAAAATCAGGACACGATATGCAATTAACAGCTGTTTCAAAATGACTGTGGGTCTATAGCAGCTCAGCCTAGCTGGTTAGAAACCTTCAATGGACCCTTTCTGGTAAGTTCAAGAAAGCGCCAGCATTGAAGGATCCTAGATTCAATGAAATATAGGCATTTATTCCTCTGAGCTTCCATGTTTTTGTTCGTAAAATGGGAATAATAGTGGTATCTACCTGATATAATTACTGGCAGGATTAAGGAGCTAATATCCGTGTGGGGCTTAGCATGGTGGTTGCCATGAGATGGTACTCAAGAATTATGGCCTATGTGCTGTGTTGTCATTGTCATTATTACTGCACCCCATTCTGCCTTCAGAAGTTCCTTCAGTGGATCCCTCAGCACCTGAATTCCAGTAGAGAGAGAATGCATGGGTGGGGGTGTCTTGGCGCTGCCCTTGTTTACAGCACACAGAGCATGCGTTCTCCCGCGTGAGATGGTAAGATGGAACCACAAGATCTGTTTGCACTGGCCACACACACATTTTTCAGTGCCAGTTCCTCCCGCTCTGGACCATCTGCCCCCTTTCCTGCTTCCCTTCCCTCTTGACTAAGAAAACAAGATATCGACTGAAGAGAACAGACTCGGCAAATGCAACATGAAGGTGAGAAAGGGCTGCATAAGATGCCACTGGCTCCTCAGCTAGATTTCTTGTTTGGAACGGTCCCACCAGTCCCATGGCATGCTGTGTGTCAGGACTGTGCCCACCCAAAGATTATTTCCCCAACAAGAGGAGGAATTTTGTCTACAAAGTAGGGAAGGCACAGCACAAATGCTGGCTCCTTTGAAAGTGGCAAAAAGTCACAAACGGATGCCCAGGCTTCTTAGTGTATCCTGGCCTTCACACTGTCACTTGGGGCATCCTTGGGACATGATATGGTCTTGGCGTCAGAATATTGCATCAGAAAGTGGGAGAAACTGGAAGCTGGATAAACAGATTCTGGAAACTTTGGGGAATTTAAGAATGGATCGACTCATTTATGCACTCATTCAATTCAATCATATCATATTTATCAAGCTCATATTATAATAAGATACCAGGATTTGGCTTTGCAGAAGGAAAGATGGTGTCAATTGAGGTATGAAATGGAAGACCAAAACAAACCCAACAAATCTGTGATAGGGAGGAAAAAAAATCAGCACTCTGTTCATTTGACTTTCAATACGCTTTTGTTTCTCTCTCTCCTTCCATCCATGTAGTAGCCAGATGCAGCTGGTAGGTAAGCAGGCAAGCAACACTCCTTATTTTACAGATGAATGAGAAACAGAAACTAGCTTCCAAGTCTTGGGGTTCTCCCCGTGTGTGCTGCAGGGCTGCACTGGAAGAGTCCCCCTGGCTGGGACTCAGACTTCTGGTAGGTTCAAATGTCTCTCTAGTCACTGCTGTTAGTGTTTTACCCCTCCCTCTTTGCTTCAAAGGTTAGGCAGTAGTATGATTTCAACATGAGAAGCAGGTTGTTCTCAGAGGGTTGGAAGGCAGGGACCCTGGAACACCTGTAAGTACCATGTTCTGCCCACAGAAATGTGTAGGATCATCTGTGTGTGTGCAAGGTCCTGGGTGGGGTAGGGAGCAGTGAAGGGTGGGCACAAAGCTGAATACACGTTCGCTCCTGCCTCAGGGAGCTTGCTGTTTATTTAGAAAAGGGATCAGGCATAATAACAACTAGTTGTACCAGACAGCCAAATAGTAAAATAGTGTAAAAGAGTGTTACGAGGAGTGTGCTGAGAAGGGCAGAGCGTTAATGCTCACTCAGAGACTCACAGGAGGTGTCACAGAGGCAAGGCAGGGGACCTAGGACGCCCCAGCCATCAGGGGATGGGAAGTGGTTAATCTAGAGCGAGTGGTGAGTGGGCTGGGAGGAAGTGGAAGCCGAGGCCTAGGAGATGGAGGGGGTCCAAATGCCTCGGAAAGGGCTTTGGGCTCCGTTCTGTAGGCAGTGGGAGTGGGGCAGCATGGCATTTCCAGAAGATGCCACTGAAGGTAATGTGTAGGATGCTGGTGGGGAAAGTGAGCTGGGAGCCTGCTGCCAGCGTCTATCCAGAGAGCAGGCTTGAACTAGAGCAGGGGGTGGGAAGAGGACAGAGCTGAGCACACCAACAGGACTTGTGACACCTGGGTTGGGGTGGAGGAGAGAGAGGTCAAGAAGGGTGTGGGGTCGCTGCCTGTGTCCTGGGCGAGGACATCCAGGGGCAGCAGCCTCCAAGTCGAGGCCAGGCCCTATCAGGAGCAGTTTGCCCCAGATGACTGTCAGATGTTTTAATAAAACTATTAAAAATAATTTGCATCTCTGATAAGAGTCTGACCTGTTTTGGGCTCAGTAAAAGCTCAGAGGCTCCAAGGTTATTAGAAGAACAGTTTGGGCCATAACTACCTGCCATGCAGAAACCAGAAAGCTGCCAAGCATTCTTGGACACGGGTTCCTACTCACCGCCAATTATACCTGAGTTGGATGTTGGCTTTGAGGTCCTGAGTGGGGACCACCCCCATTGCTCTCCTCTGCTTGAGGGCTTTTAAGGGTGTGCTTGGCCACAGCACTCTTTCCAGAGCCACAAGACCAAGGGTAGCAGGGTCAGGAGCATCGGGAGGGGCTGGGCAGGGTGGGCACTGTGGTCTGTGGTCACTGTAGTTAGATAACTGCCTGCTTCCCCAGAGATGGTGGCTTCTCCACTCACCTCCCCTGGGGAGTCTAACTTTGAAGATAAATTATTCTTTGTCCCTTGAGTTACCTGGTACAAGTTTCCCCAGCAAGAAACACCCCAGGCCCAGAAGGCAGGTGCTCAGGGAGCTGCCTTCATCATTCCAGAAGGGCCCGTCTTCCCTTCTCTCTGGCTGCTGTAGGGTGGAGGGCTCCAGGCTTTCGCCTGCTGCCAGGGTGAGAGCAGCCATCCCCCACCACCTTGAGCTAATTGCTGGATCCTGTGCTTCAAAATTTTTCATGGAGCCACCACCCCTGTGGCAGGAGATATTTTTACCTGTCTGCCTCCCAGTCACACTATTTTTTCTCCTTTTAAGAAGATTCGCAGTTCACTTGCTCAGACCTGCTTCTCTCACAGGAGCTATTCTGAGCTGCAAGCCACCTCTGTTGCTAAGTGACAAGCTGGCACCGAGGGCTTGCTCGGCACTCGTGCCCCTCTATACTGTGCTTTCAGAGATGGAGGCACTCCTTTCAGAGAGTACCATGCAGCTTCATCATCCGACCTGTTGCTCGTGAAACCCACTTCACAACCCACCCCAGCTACTACGGGGGAATAATTACATATGTCTGGGCTGGCTGTCATCACATCCCCACCGTGCTCCAGTGGGCTCTCAGCTGATGGAGGGAGGCAGGGCAGACAGAAATTACCTTTCGCATCCATTATTAACAGGTGCCTGGGGTAGGTGGCTCCTTGCTCACACCAACATGCAAGATGGTCCGTTGATGGGTATATGCTGGAGCTGAAAGGGGTCTTGGAGGCCATCTATACCAACCCATTTTACACAGAGGAAAACTGAGATCCAGGGAAGTTAGGGCAATGGTACCAGTTTGCACAGTAGGTTGGTCAGGACCAGTACCTAGCTGGCCTGCTGATGCCTGGATCGTGACTGGTTCCATGAGATGTTTGGGTATGGCAAGAGAAGAATCATCCCCCTCAGGGTTCTTCTCTGATCCTGGTGCTTCTCCCAGACAAAGCTTTGGGGTCATTGGCTGGATACACTTTGGATTCCCAGGCTCTACTCTGAAAGCTGACCTTTCACCAGCACATGGCTTCAGGGAATTGAGAGTGGGGCAGGGAGGGTTGTTCCAAGTCACTGCTTCCACCTTCCCTTTAAAAACCTTTTGGCCGGGCACAATGGCTCATGCCTATAATCCCAGCACTTTGGAAAGCCGAGGCCTGTGGATCAGCTGAGGTCAGGGGTTCAAGACCGGCCTGGCCAACATGGTGAAACCCTGTCTCTGCTAAAATAAAAAAAATTAGCCAGGCATGATGGCGGGTATCTGTAATCCCAGCTACCTGGGGGGCTGAGACAGGAGAATCTCTTGAACCCAGGAGACAGTGGTTGCAGTGAGCCAAGTTCGCGCCACTGCACTCCAGCCTGGGTGGCTGAGCAAGACTCCATCTCAAAAAACAAAAACAAACAAACAAACAAAAAACACCTTTCAACCTGCAGAATGGAGGGAGACCTGGTTGTCGACAGCTGTGTGGCATGAGCCACTTCCTGTGTCACCCTGGGCCTCAGTGTCCCCACCTGTAACCTGGAGTGATGGTAACACTAACCCACTTCCCTGGGCTGGGGTATGAATTGAATGAGAGCTAAAGAAGAGGCACCATTCGTGGTTCCTTCTTGGGTGCTGGCATGGTTCTAAGATGAGTACAACCTATCCTCCTCACAGTATGGAGAGGTGGGCACTGCTGGCACCCTCCCTTGACACATGAGGAAACTAGCTCAGGGAGGCTAGAAAAGTTGCCCAGGCCAGGTGGCTGGCATGCAGTGAGCTGGGGTTGGAACCCAGGTCGGCTTACTCCTGAGCAGGATCACCTCCCCATATTGCACCAGTAGGGTCTGTAAAAAAAGTGGTTTTAAATGGGCTCAAGCTATTCCAAACATGAGGTATATTTTAATTAATAACAATAATGCTAAACTTTTAACACAAGGCCTTGTTTTTATTAATAATAATGTTGCTGGTCTTTTGGATCCAAGCTGGGAGCTGTGGGACCTTTGCCTGGCTTCCTTTGACACTGGAGTGTGGTAAAACTTTCTAGGGGCTGCTCTAGATGGACGCTGGTCCTGGAGAAGAAAGTGGGCACTGCTGAGATGGTGCAGGTTGCTTCTCTCCACCCACCTCCACTCCCACGGTCAGCTCCCTTTGGCCTTTCTTGGGGAGAAATGGGATTTATGGGACCAAATATCAATATAGGGACTTATACATATTTTTAAATGTGTAAAGGTAAACAATGCAAGGCTTCCAGGCAGTAGTTGCTACCATTTGGGTCCTTTCTGTGTGCCAAGCTCTGTGCCAGGCACTCTATTTGCGGCCGTTCACTGGACCCTCACAGCAGCCCTCCCTGGGAGATGGGAACCATCATTAAATGCAACCTTTTAACCTGTGAGGAGACGGACGCTCACAAAATTAAGGACAGTACCTTGTCCAAGGGCACACAGCTAGTGTGTGGCCAAGGCTTTGGGGCTGCCCACTTCGCTCAGAGTGCCAGGACCAGTCCTCACAGCACAGCATAGCCACATTCCTCCCTCCTCAGCACACCTCTCCCTGTCTCTGCCTCTCATTCTGTCATTCACACCTCTGTTCAAATGTCACGTCCTCAGAGATGCCCTTCCTGACTGCCCTCACAACCCCTGCATCCAGCATAAAAGAGCCACCTGCCAGCTTGCTCCACCCCTCCGGTGTGAGTCTCTTTACAGCATGTGTCACCCCTGGCCATGATATTATACATCGATTTCTTTAGTATCCGGCCCTTCCACAATGAAATGCAAAGTCCACAAGAGGAGACACTGCCGGTTTTGCTCCTTGCTGTATTCCTCGCACCTAGAACAGAGGCTGGCATGTAGGAGGCACTCAGGAAATGTATGTCAGGTGAGTGGGTGAGTGAGTGAGTGAGTGAGTGAGTGAGTGAATGAATGAAGTGAGAACCCTCAACTCCAGGCCTGTCTGGCTTCACAGCCCATGCCTCACACTCCCACACCCAGTGGTCTTCTCCCTGTGTCCACCGCCTCTGCTGAGTCTGACTGCCCCAGGCAAGGCTCTGGTCAGGGTGTCAGGAGAACCTTAGTAGCTTCGGGCAATTCAGTTCCTCACTCTGGGCCTCAGTTTCCTCAGAGATAACCGGGAACGTTGAGTCGGACAATTGCTAGGGTCCTTCAAGCTTTAATTTCTGAGTCTGACCCTGCTGTCACCTGAGCATATTCCCTGGGCACAAAGGGTTCCAGTCATGTCTGCAGCCCAGCCAATGCCTCAGCCTACAGGTGTGTTCAAGCCCTTTGCATCCTGCAGACCTAATGGCACAGGGGTCCTTGGGCCCCCATCCCTCAGGATGCGCATGGCATCAGTGACATCTTGGGAAGAAGGAGGAAGCTGATATTAGCTGATGCCCTGTGGTTGCCGGATGTTGCGCTAGGTATCCTTCTGCTTTACCAGAATGTCCTTGAGTCCTCCTCGTTTAAAATGATGCTTTTTTTCCTCCTAGCCCTTTCTCATCTTGGTCACCGAAGCTGCCACTCACTAGGCTATTTATGGAGAAACATGTGCTCCAATTGGTCAGCAGCAAGATAAATTCTGCAGACTTGCAGGAAACCCCCTTGGTTTTCTCTAGTTGTGGCGTGATGATCAGTAAATCATACCTAATGCACTGCAGATTGCTCTAATCAAAGCCTGCTGCAGGCAGAGTGGCTAGAAACAGGCTCTGAGCCAAGGAACCCTAGTGATGGCAGGCTCCAGAGGGACCCTCACCCTTCTTCCTAGCTCTCATCTTTAGTAACAGCTCTGGATGTAAGCAGCAGGGGATGGGTGTGTGTAGGGGGTACTTTCACAAGCAGCCATTTCTCTGTTTACATGCCCTGGAGACAGGGACCTGCTGAGTGAGGAGAGGAGCTCATCCTGGCCGCCCAGGCAAGAACACGGGCCTCTCCATTGTGTAACTCCTAGGGCCACACTTCGCTTGTGTAGCACACGCAGTACAACAGCCATGGGGGAGCCTGCGGGCTGCAAGTTCCACAGATGCAAGTGTCACCCGTGGGGCACCCTCCAGGACACAATGGGATGTCCAACTGACCCACTGGGAAGTGAGTCCCAACAGAGAGCTTCTTCTTTTTTTTTTTTTTTAAGACAGAATCTTACTCTGTCACCCAGGCTGGAGTACAGTGGCACGATCTCAGCTCACTGCAACCTCTGCCTCCCAGGTTCAAGCGATTCTCCTACCTCAGCTTCCTGAGTAGCTGGGATTACAGGCACCCGCCACCACACCCAGCTGTTTTTTGTATTTTTAGTAGAGACAGGGTTTCACCATGTTGGCCAGGCTGGTCTCGAACTCCTGACCTCAGATGATCCACCCACCTCGGCCTCCCAAAGTGCTGGGATTACAGGTGTGAGCCACTTTACCCAGCCACAGAGCTTCTTATAGGGAATTCTGTGGTCTTCTAACCAGGCTGCCCCTGTCATAGTTACTCCAAAGCCTAACCCTGACTGTTCTTGAGGTGTGAGGGGACAGTCACTGAAGACTCACTGTCCCCTTGGAAAGGGAGGGCAGCTGGTGTCACCTGCTAATGTGGTCCAAGACCTGGCCTGGGGAGGGCCGGGTCCATAAACCTCCCAGCTTCATTACATGTATAACAGGGTCTGGCTGGCCAGGTCTCCTTGAAGGTCAGGCCTTTGCTGGGGTCAGCCAGGAGGTCTGGGTCAAGGCTGGCAGGAAGGGTGGGCCTGGTCCTTGTGCTGCACAGACTTGAGCGATCTCGCCTGTGCCATTCAGGTGGCACACACCTACGAGGAGAACAAACAAGGAGCCTGGCTTCCAGAGACAGCTCTTTCCCTTAATAAAGTAATTACAGAGCTGGGTAAGTTACATCCCTAGAAAGATGCAGGGCAACCGCAGGCTAGGGTGTGTGTGTTTAATTTTAAATCCTCCAACCTTCCCTTAATGAGGGGGTGCCTTGAAATATAACGGAATGGTGGAATTCTTAAAAGGATTCATTTTCTTGGTGCTTTATTTCTTTAAGGGAAAGCATGAAAGACAAATGAGGACTGGCAGGAGCAGGGGAGGGTTTTCCTCCCCCGCCCATGTTGTGCAGACATTATCTGCTGTAAAACTGTCGCTGAAGGATGGAGAACCAGCTCTTGGCTGTAGAAGTCCTCAGATAATGTCAGTGCTGAGCAATGGCCCGAGATTTGTTGGCACTGAGCAAACAGCTCTTGGCTTCTGGTGCCAGAATCTTTAGCTGAGCCTGGTCAGCCACTCCGGCCAGGGGACTGGAGATGCCATAGGCGCTGGTGTCCAGGGGCTCCATGGTGATGGCTCAAGAATCTTCTTCTACTTCTTTTTTCTTTTGTTTGCAAATGTTAATGTCCCTTTGAATCACCTGGGATCCTGTAAACAGGCAGAGATTGATTTAGGAGGTCTGGTGTGAGCCTGAGATGCTGCATTTCTAACCAGTTGCTGATATAATCCCTGCGTTTTGAATAAAAAGGCCCCAAGGAAGGAAGGCAGGTACTGACTTCCACGGCTCCCTCCAGGTGGTTTTGGCTAAGCAGAACACCTGGAAGGGGAAGGCTGTACGGAGCTCCAAAGGGTCTTGAGCACTCTAGACTCTGCAGCATGGAAGAGAGAAATGTCTTCATGGATAGCTCTGTGCTTGGGTTTGGTGTATGGCTTTGCCTATTTTGCCCCTTTAGCTTTACTTTCCAAATGATGCTCGTCGGGTAAAGCCTATGGAGAAACTGAGTCTGTAGGCCTTGAGCTCCTCACTGGGCAGCCACTGATGAGGATGGAGGGCAAGCTCAATATTTGAGGCCCTTGACCTGCCACGGGGTGTGATGGGGAGTTGATTTGGGTTGCGTCTATGCTGGGCTCCTCACCTCCCTGGTGTAGTCAAGTAATCCTCTTCTGCTCACCTGGTTTCCTAGGTCCCTGGATGAGAAGGAGCTGACAGCAGCTGAATTCCATCTTCTCTGTGTGCTGGGGAGCAGGGCTACACGGCCCAGGTGGCATCAATGCCGAAGAACAGCAAAGTGACCCAGCGTGAGCACAGCAGTGAGCATGTCACTGAGTCTGTGGCCGACCTGCTGGCCCTCGAGGAGCCTGTGGACTATAAGCAGAGTGTACTGAATGTGGCTGGCGAGGCAGGTGGCAAGCAAAAGGCAGCGGAGGAGGAGCTGGACGCAGAGGACCGGCCGGCCTGGAACAGCAAGCTGCAGTACATCCTGGCCCAGATTGGCTTCTCTGTGGGCCTCGGCAACATCTGGAGGTTCCCCTACCTGTGCCAGAAAAATGGAGGAGGTAAGAGACAGCTCTGCCTGCATCAGGGGTCCCCTGCAAATGGACCGAGATGAGGGGTGGAAAAGAACACCCCTTTGCTGAGGCAAAACAGGAGCCTTTGTAGGTTGGAGCTCAGGATTCCAGAGTAAGATGCCCCAGGAATAGCCATAATGATGGTTAGTAGCTGCCAGGAGACTACAGGACATGATAAGAAAGTGGGGTCTGGTTTCAGACTGCCTGGGTTCGGATTCCTGCCTATCAACTTTGAGACCTACTACAAGTTGCTTAACCTCTCCATGCCTCATCTACAAAATGAGAATAATCGTAGCTCCTGTCTCACAGGATAGTTGGAGGATTACATGAGCTTTACATGCAGAATGGGCAACACACTACCTGACGCAGTAAGGAGCACCTGCTGGCCATTATTACTAAATGCTTATAAAGTGCTAGTAGGCTCTGTTCTAAGGGCTTAGTGGATATTAGGGCTAAGTGCCTGAAACTGCTGATATTTGAGCATCTTAGAACCACCAAAGCACCAATGTCATATGATTCAACCATCGAATACTCCAGCAGCCTTATATGAAGAAGGAGTTGTTATCATCCTTGTTTTAGAGACTGCAATACTGAAGCACAAATCAGTTAGATAACTTGTTAGAGTTTGTGTGTGATCAAGTCAGGATTCAAACCTGAACAGGCTAGCCCAGAACCTGAGCACTACTGCCTCTGGGTAGGAGGGGCCTTCACGCCGCTCCCTAGGCGTGAATCCCCCTTGAGGATCTTGTCCCGGTATCAAACCACTACCACCACTTCCAGCCCCCAGAATTGTCCAAAGGCAGCTTTCTCTGAAACCAGGGATCAACTAACTAAAAATAAAGAAACCCCAATAGGCTGGAAACAAAGATATTTGCAAACCCAGACCTCTGGTCCTGAGAAAGTCAACTATTGAGAGCTGTTGTGCTCCTGAGTCCCTGTGCCTGGGATGGCATACTCCAGCCTGTTGGGTGGCCCCGGCTTGGCAGGCATTTTACCCCAGCACCTTGCTTCCTTGCTTGTAGAACTCTTGCCATGTAGCCTCTTCTAACTCCCGGAGTCCCCTCCTCTCCGGGATACATCTTCCCCTGGTTCAGAAGGCCACGTTTGGCTGGGAGGCTTCTCCTCCTTTCCAGTTTCTGTTGAAGGGCAGGGAGTGAGAATGCCAACTTGAACTCTTATGATTGAATTATGCCAAAGGCTTCCATCTTTCTCCCATAGCATGTTATATTAGCTGCGTGGTCCCCTTGCTTGAAAGACTTTTGACTTTTTAATATGTAACTGTCAATCAGAGCTTATGGTCTTTGTGGCATGATAACTGAGTTTATATAAGACCAGCCCAAAGTAAAGATATAAAAGTGTGTGGTTTCCTTATGCCCTGTGAGATGCTGAGAAGAGCTCCAAGGCACCTAAAATGACTTCAGAGGACATGCGGCATTGGAGGACTTAGCTGGGAACCTCTAACCTTATTCTTCCTGGCTTAGATGATCAGTTCTGCCTGGGCACTAGGTGATGAATTACAGAGTCCTTGTCTCTACCACACACAAGCACTCATACCCAGGGTGGTGTTCTTTCTGACTGTTCACAATGACACCAATCACCATGGCACCAGACATAAAGAACCACCCTAGAAGAAAACCATTGTCAACTCTCACAATTCTGAGCTTTCCATTCCACATTCCTGCCTTCCTTTCTCTGTCTTCTCTGATTCCTGCAATCCCTTTTTATCTCTACTTTTAACTGTCCTGTATTTTTATAGATTTTTTTTGAGACGGAGTCTATAGCAAGTCATCTTAAGTGTTTTTTAGGAGGAGGCAGATTATCACAGGAGGGAGACAGCTGTTTGGTCTTAAAGTTGAGTCTCTGTGCTTTTGAGCCGTAGCTGATCTAATCAGACTTTGCGTAGTTCTGGACGGAAACTCTGGAACACCCTCCTTAGCTCCACAAAATGTCGACATCTTTCTAGCTTGCTTTTTCTTCTGTTTATTTTTATGAGAAAAAGACAAATGTTCAACCAGTGCTTACTATGGGTAAGCCACTCATTCAATCTTCACAACAGGCTTGGTGATAGGTGTTGGGTTGAAGCTTATAAAATGGCCATTTTTTAAGTCAAAATGGCCAAATATCAGCAATTTCATACGTAATATTTTCATCCTCTTTACACAGGTGAGAAAACAGCAGCACAGAGCGATCAAATAATTTTCCCAAAGTCACACAGCTAGTAAGTCATTAAAGCCCAAGAGGTCTGACTTCAGGATCTGACTCTTACTGCCTATGCTATCTATGCCTCTACAGGCCGAGGCCAAGAGAGTCTTTTAAGCCCCAGGAATAACCTCGGAGTTTGCCAGAAGTGAGGCTCAGAATACTGACCGAGGCATAGATGATTAGAGACCCAGAGGGCGTCAGAGGTCCTGGATCCTGGCCCTGTCCTGATAAATCTCCTAACACCCTAAATAGTGAGTGTTCCCTGCTATTCAGATGAACAACCTGAGGCTCTCGAATGCTATTGAAACATAAAAGGAAATCCAGTTGTGTCCCCAAGTTGTATTTTCTAAGGTGGAAGAGGGTACTGTTGTATTTCCAAGTGATGCAACAAAGGTTGATATGAAAAAGTACCTCTGATTAACCACAAATTCTGCCTACCTTGACCGCGGCCCCCTGAGCACTCTGGTTAGTTTAGGCCTTGGCGCAGTAGAGAAAGGTGCCAACCCACTTTGCAGACACCCTGAAGCCCACCTCCCTGCATATCTTGCCCTACCTAGAACATTGGGGCGAAATACAACACCAGTGAAGCTGTGTCCCTTTGCCTTCCTGCAGTAGATCACTTCGCCCTCTTCCATTTCCCCACACCCAAGACCAAGAGACTGAGTGAAAGACAGATGCAGGGGTCTAAGCCTGTGGCCTTTTGGGCCCTCTCTCCTTCAAGCACCATGATGGGGCTGCTTGTGAGTGATGAGTTGAATGTAGGTGTGCACGTGTGCATCTAGTGAGTTAGATGCTGTCATACAGGGCTCGGTGGGTTGCCTCCCCTGGAAGGCTTTTCTGATTAGCTCCATTGGACCCTGGCCCCTTCCTCAGCATGTGTGTGCTTGGTTGGCCTGTGTGACTAGTCTGTGGTGTGTGTGTGTATGCACATGCATGCTCACATTGCTCATGTGACTCTGCCTGCCTCCCTGACAGATCGTGAACTGTCCCAGGATGGCGTCTGCACCTTCTGTTACTCTGCTATCCCCTCGCTCCCTGTGGTGGGTACAGAGTGGACCTGCAGTAAATAGCTGATTGTTGCCAAGTGCCAGAATTTGTGCCTAGGAGATGCCTGATTGCCAATGTTCGTTGGCAGATTGGGCATATGTTGGTGAACATGTGGGATGCTATGTTATGGGGGCAGAGCAGTGTAGCTGGGTGTCTTCTGGAGACTCTACTTACAAGGCTTAGTCAAAGTGCTGGGTGACCATTGGGGCCCTGGTGACAGGGGCTGGCCTGACAGTGTTTGACAGACAGGCAGGGCCTTGCTAACAGGACTAGGTTGTTGGCACAGCTCTCAGCAGGGTGCACTCGTCTGTGTCCAGACATGGTTTTAATTCTCCTGCTAAATGCCCTGTCACTGGCAATTGAGATTGTTTCTGCAGTGTGGCCCAGGACACCAAGATTAATTTATCATCTGGAATCTTTAGAGAGACCCATTCTATCCTTTATGATCCTCCTGGCCATGCTTTCCTGAACTGCTAATTTCTCTGCCGTTCCTCTCAATTAGCTGTAGATTAATGGCAAAGCTGGTCAGATCCCCCCTCCCTGGAGATCTTCCAAGCTCTGCTTCCTTGGAGCTGCCCAATCTGCTGCGTCAGCATCTGGTTCAGACTCCAGGAAGGCTGCACCCGGTGTCTGTGGCTCTGGGGGCGAGTGAGCCCCCATGCCATCTGGGGCTTCTTCTCTGTGAGCAGAGGGGGTGTGAACAGTTGTCCACAGAGCACCTCATGAGGTGAGTGTGTCTGCTGCATGTGACTTGACATGTGGATTCTGGAGAGGCAGTGCGATGTCTGTCTGCCTCTGAACCTAGCCTTGTGAGTTGACATACATACAGTTTTTCGCTTAGTGTTTTGGGTCAGGGGAGTCAAGGGGGAGAAGGAGGGTCTGGGTGTGCTGCTGTGTGATAAGCCACACATATGGCCAGATCATTCATGGAGGAGCACCGGGACTGGTGCCAATTTGCAGATGACCAGAGAGGCAGCTGAGACTGGAAGACATGGCTACTGCCCCTTCCCTCACTCTGCTGCTGCACTCCAGAGCCCCCTGCCATCCCTCCGCTCTCCCCACAGGTGCCTACCTGGTGCCCTACCTGGTGCTGCTGATCATCATCGGAATCCCACTCTTCTTCCTGGAGCTGGCCGTGGGCCAGAGGATACGCCGTGGCAGCATTGGTGTGTGGCACTATGTGTGTCCCCGCCTGGGAGGCATCGGCTTCTCCAGCTGCATAGTGAGTCAAGGGCCAGGGCAGGCACTGAGCGGGAGGCAGGGGGCTGCTCCTGGGCATTGGCGAGGAGGTCACCGAGTTTCCAGGCCAGAGTCCTACGTCAGGACAAGGGCAGGGAGGGGGATCCTCAACATGGGAATTGCTCCCAGCCCGGGCTGCAGGACCCAGTCACCGTGTTTCCTAAACTGAAAGTTGACCACATTGCCTGAAACAGCATGAAGATTTGCCATTGGTGCTAAGGAGGAAATGCTGGGACATATTCACAAGAGGCTGCCTGGGACAGCTCAGCCAGAGTTCTCTGGGGACATATGGACTAGCCCAGATGCCCTTCTCTGCTTACCAGTCCCTAAGCTCCCCACGAGGGAGGTCCCTCTTCTTTCCTCGGTCAAAGACTATTTTATTTATTTATTTATGTATTTATTTTTAGAGACGGAGTTTCATCATATGGGTCAGGATGGTCTTGAACTCCTGACCTTAGATGATCCACCCGCCTCGACCTCCCAGAGTGCTGGGATTACAGGTGTGAGCCACTGCACCCAGCCAGTCAAAGACTATTTTAATGGGGCAAGCAGGGAGCTCAAGAAAAGGCAGGCCTGGGGCTCAGGATCTCCTTGCCGTTTTGCTGTGCCAAAGAGCAGAGTTGGAGGACTCACACAGGAAACTTAGGGTCAACCCAAGGAGGGTGAGGCTTTGGAACAGCGAGAGACAGGGAAACCCCACTGGACCCGGATGGAGAACTCTGAGGGCTCCAGCCTCATCCGCAAGTTACAGATGAGACCCTGCTCAGAGCTCTAAGTAAGAAAATTGAGCATCCCTTAAGGGAAAAGCCTACAGGGGCCCATGCTCACTGCTCACACGTGGGGTAAAGACTGGCATGAACTTCTGGAAGGGACTAAGGATTCCACCGGGTATGGCAGTAGGGCCAGCCCAAACCTGCCTCGGCGAGAGACTGGGAGAGGGCCTATCACATCCCCCCTGCTCTCATGCCAGCCCTCAGCTTTGCACCGGCCAATGCCGTGTATTCTGCTGGGGCTGGCTGTGTGCTGAGACACAGGAGAGTGTGTGGTCTCCCACTTAGACTGAAAGGACCCAAGTAAAGGAAGTGAGCGTCTCACTCTGTCTATGCTCCTGGTACGCTCTGCTGTATGAGCAGCTGCTCCTGCATACACGTGCTCAGGTGAGACTGATGAAGCAAGTGGCTCTCAGCTCTCACACTGACGCCGCCCGTCTCACTGATGCAGGAGAGAGCCAGGCCTCTGGAAGGGGCCTCTCCGTGTCCAGAGTGGATGCAGCAAATCCCTGCCCATAGAAACATTGCTTGAACCTTCAGGCCAAATCCATGCTCTCCTATTTTAAATAAAATTCTACCAATGTTACTGTGTTTCCTGGAAATGAGAAGTGCCATCTTTCTAGAGGCAGGATGCTAACGTGCCCAAGAGAGAGCAGGATCCACAAGAAACACCCACAGAGTCTCTAAAAGCACAGCAATCTGGCTCTGTTTGCCATAGGGGCCGAAGCTGTGCATGCCTTCACAGCCCTGGAGGGCATCTGTCATTACAATCTTGAGTCATCAGGAAAGAAGGAGGAGAAAGTACTTCAAGTATCTTAGAAGAATTTCAAACTGGAAAGGATTAAAATTTTAAGAGTTTGTTCCTTAAAAGAGAGAACTTTAACATCTGAACAATTCCTTTGTGGATTCCCTGAATACCAGATGAATGGAGGGCGAGGGGAGCTCCTCCACGGCCCACACCCCGTCCCTCCTGTGCCTCCCTGGAGGCTGTGTTGCTGTGTTCTTTGGCACTGCCCATGTGCTGGGCCTCTGGTAGAGTGTAGGGGGAGGGCGGATTTGCCTGCAGCCTCGGTGACCCCACGGTGGGCTTGTCCCCAGGTCTGTCTCTTTGTGGGGCTGTATTATAACGTGATCATTGGGTGGAGCATCTTCTACTTCTTCAAGTCCTTCCAGTACCCCCTGCCCTGGAGCGAATGTCCTGTCATCAGGAATGGGAGCGTGGCAGGCAAGTATGGGGCCCAGATGGGGATGCCAGCCAGCTCTGTCCCGGGAAGGGGTCTCACACGCTTAGTGCACGCATTTCCCCTTCCCCCGGGAAATGGTCTCTTTTCCAGCCTATTTCTTATGGAGATTGAATAAAATAATGAGTGTAGGTAAAACTCTGGAAATTGTGACTTTAGTTATTATTACCCACCCTGTTATTCCACTTCACAGATGAGGAAACTGAGTCCCAGAAGTGACTTTCCCATGTTCATACCACTCCTCTAACCAATGATCTGGGATGAGAATCCAGGTCTCTAGCTCCCAGCTCAGGACATTCCCCAAGGAACTTTAGGCCAGTTCAGCCTCACCTTTCCTACCTCCCATGGAGAGACATGGGCAGGGGGAGGCATGGGTGGGAATCAATCAGGCCAGTGAGTCCTGAAGCCTCCCAGACCCCACTGGGAACCTAGGATTCCTTGGGGTCTGCCAGATCCTGGCTAACCCAGAATGAGCGCGGCCCCTCCCAGCTGCCCACCCTCAGCTGCTCCCTCCCCTACTGCTGCCCTGAGTGGGGGTCCAGCAGAGGAAATGACCCCATAGGCCCCACCACTGAGGCCCTGTGACCTTTGCTATTTCAGTGGTGGAGGCAGAGTGTGAAAAGAGCTCAGCTACTACCTACTTCTGGTACCGAGAGGCCTTGGACATCTCTGACTCCATCTCGGAGAGTGGGGGCCTCAACTGGAAGATGACCCTGTGCCTCCTCGTGGCCTGGAGCATTGTGGGGATGGCTGTTGTTAAGGGCATCCAGTCCTCGGGGAAGGTGAGTGCTGGGGGGCACCTAGGACCCAAATGGGGAGCAGCAGAAAGCCATAGAGGGCACAGGGCTGAGAATTCCAGGCTGCCTCCTGCAGGGTCTTCCAGGTGGGCTTGGGCTCCGATGGCTCTGGATGATGACACAGGCCCCCAGAGGAGGGCATGGGAGTATCACTGCTGTAGTATTGTTCATCATAGACAGCCCACCTGGAATGGAATCGCTGGAAAGTCATTGCCCTGAACCCCAGCTGCTTCCATGCTCAGATAACTCAGGCCTGCTCTGCAAACATTAGTGAGGAGGAAAACTCAAAGCACTGACCCAGGGACATCTGTCAAGATTCTAGACCCTCAGGTTCCCAAGAGCAAAAGCCCCAGAAGAGCCTGCTTTGGGCAGTTTTTGGTGAAAACCAGCAACTTGCCATGGCTACAGCTAAAGGGCCTTTGAGCAGGTAGATGCTATGAGTGAAGGGGCAGCTCCATAGGCGTCTCTGAGGGAGAGAACAGCCAAGCCCCACACCTCTTGCAGTTCAGATGCCCTTTAAATAAAGGCCCTTTCAGCAGGCACGGTGGCTCACACCTATAATCCCAGCACTTTGGGAGGCCGAGGAGGGTGGATGACAAGGTCAAGAGATCGAGACCATCCTGGCCAACATGGTGAAACCCTGTCTCTACTAAAAATACAAAAATTAGCTGGGTGTAGTGGCGTGCACCTGTAGTCCCAGCTACTTGGGAGGCTGAGGCAGAGGGATCTCTTGAACCTGGGAGGCGGAGGTTGCAGTGAACCAGGATCATGCCACTGCACTCCAGCCTGGTGACAGAGCGAGACTCCATCTCAAGAAAAAAAATAAATAAATAAGAGCCCTTTCTTACTTGTCACCTTCAGTATTCATGTGCTGCCGGGGATGGAAAGGCTTAGATTAGAGATCCTGTATCCCGGTCTACTCATTTCACAGATGAGTCCCGGAGAGGGAAAAGCACCTCAGCTAACATCACGTGGCCAGTCAGTCTCAGAGCCGCAGCTAGAACCCTGGCTGTTTGAGGCTTCAGGTTCTTTACCAGCTTTGATGAGCAAGGAAGCTAAGCTCTAAACAGGGAGAATGCAGGGTCTTCTGGGTGGGAAGAGATAATTTAAAGCCACTGACCTCTTCCTCTCCAGGGGCCGAAATAGTAGCTGACGCTTCATGGTACTTCTCAGGTATTGCCACCTGTATGAAGGCATTTGGTCCACAGCTTTATGAGTTAGGGGTGATTACACCCATTTTAGAGATGAGGAGATGGAGGGACATGGAGGTTAAATGAAATGCCTGAGGTCACATGTTAATACATGGTAGAGCCAGGCTCAGAACTCAGGCAGTCTAATGGCAGACATGCATTCTCGTGGCCTTTACACCACCCTGTCCACACAGCCCTCTTCATTTGTTTCAGGGCAACCAACATTTTGTGAGCATCTTTTTTTGTGTGAGGCTGTGTGCCAGGCATGCAGGGATATAGAAATGTGCAAGAAATGCTGTGCTAGAGAAGAGCACACGGTTTGTCCTCACAAGACGCTGGGGACTTCTTCAGCTGTCTTCTGCTTGGGAGCCGCATCTGTAACCTCCTGGAGGTCTTCCGTCAAAGGAGCTCTAAGGACGGGAGATACTTAGGGGGTTGACTGGGGGAATGAGACATGGCAGAATGAGGAGGGGAGAGCACAGGACTCCCTCACCCCTTTGGCAGCCCTGTGGGGTAAGGAGGCTGTTAGCTGAGACCTACCAGCTCTGGAAAGGAGAAAGCCAACCCCAGGCCCAGCCATGCAGACTCCAGCTTGTCCTGCTCCTGCCACTGCCTTGGCTCTGTGCCAGATGTGTGGTGGGTTTGGCCCTGTGCCCATGGGTTCCAGGGCTCTGCTTTCTGCTGCCATCAGAGGCAGCTCATGAACCCCAAATGTGAGCAGGGATGGGGGTGCCAGCTGCAGGAAGGGCTCTGCCTGATGGTGGGTCCCCGTCTTCTCTGCAGGTGATGTATTTCAGCTCCCTCTTCCCCTATGTGGTGCTGGCCTGCTTCCTGGTCCGGGGGCTGTTGCTGCGAGGGGCAATTGATGGCATCCTACACATGTTCACTCCCAAGGTAAGGGTTTGAGGCTCCCACAGGCCAGGGAACAGCAACAGATCTACTGGGCCTGGTCAGCTTCATGTAATTTAATGCACTCTAAGCACCTGCTGTGTGTTGTTGGGTTGTGCCAGGCCCTGAAGAGATGCACAGGGAAGTGGACGTGGGCCCTGCCCTCAAGGTTGCCAGGAGAGGCATGTCACATCAATTTGGGTGAAATTAGAAAAAGCTTCAGCGAGGAGGTAACATCTGAAAGAGCCTTAGGGAGAAGGTAGGATTGCAGGGAGTAGCCATAGGACATTATAATCAAAGGGAACTGCATGAGCAAAGGTGTGGGAAAACATTGGGCATGCTTGAAGCAACAGTGGGAAGTCAGGTTTGGCTGGGGCATGAGAGCAGGGATCTTCATTCATTCATATTCATTCATTCATTCATGGGGGCTTTCATTGCATGGCAGTAGGAACCAAGAAGATGCCTAAGAGAAAAAAGCTCCCCCTGGGAATCTCCCCTTGTACCCAAATCAGAGGAAAGAAGTTACTATTTTATCAAAGATAATAGACTACATGAGTGGTGATTTTAACCTTACCAAAGTCCTTCATACTTCCTCCTAATTCTCTGAATAGCCCAGGGAGCAAGATGAGCAGGATCAACTGTTCACATTTCACAGAGGGTGCAGCAGAGGCATGGGCATCCTCAAGATGTATACCCAGGTTCCCTAAAGATGTCTGTTTCCACTCATGGCCTTGCCTCTCTATGACCCTTCAGACCACTGGGCACAACTGGCATGCCTCAGTCCATGGAGGAATAAAAGATTTTTGGATGCAGGTTGGCACTCCCTTCAAGTTGCCCCAAGTCATGTACATTAGAAACCCCAGCTGGTCAGGCTGAGAGTCTGCCTCTAAATGCAAGCTGATCAGTAGCAACCAGCAGGGGCCTGGTGAGACTATAGCCCATGGGCACAGGGTCAGAGCTCAGCTAGGCCAGCTTGAAGGCTTCCGTGTTCATTGGTGTCACCATGCATATGTATGTACACGCACACACACAGACACACAGACACACACCTTTACACAAACAGTTCATGCAGGATGATACAGGAAGAAGAACCCAGATCTGATAGGATTGGAAATCCCCTAGGCTCCTGATGTTTGGTGGGTAGCACTAGCTACGGCATACACTACTCCATAGTCATGAGACAGCATCTAAATGGTCCCTCATTGTTCTTGGTTATAACATCTGAGGTTTACACATGACCAACTTCAAAGGTCCACTTTATGAAGCACTTAACAATCTCCTGAGGCATGAATGTGAATCCTGTGCCATGTAGCTGGCCATAGGGTTGTTGTAAACACATGATATCTGACAAAGAAAAAAAAAACTCTGGTTGCTCTAGGGGAAGATAGCCATGAAAAGAAAGCCAACTGCTTTTAAGGAATTACAACTGTATCTCTAGAACGATGATCAGTCTAAAATGTTCACTTCAGTTTTCCAGTTCTACTTTACTAAACTTTAGGAGGAAATTAGATGCTTTGGTGTTGTTCCTAAGTGAGGAACTTCACAAAGGTCTCCGGATGGGCCCCTCAATGGTGTTAAGAGCCCCCTGTATATAATTTTGGGAGCAAGAGGAACAGATTCACAGGAGCAGTTACTGGTCTCAACACACAAAATACTTCTCCCCACTGGATTTGGACACACTTTAAATGATCTCTTTAATGATGAAATATCTCATACACTTAAACACATATTTAATAATATAATAAAAATTATTAAGAAATAAAGTATTACAGATACCACTAAGGTGCCAGTGTAGCCCTCCCTGGTCCCATTCCCTTCCCTTCCCAAAGATAGCGACTGTCTTATTCCATTCCTGCTGCTACAACAAAAATATCTTTGACTAGATAATTTGTAAACAGTTGAAATTTATTGCTCACAGTTCTGGAGGCTGGGAAGTTCAAGATCAAGGCACCAAGCTTCAGTGTCTGGTGAGGACTCTCTGCTTCAGAGATGGCACTTTCTCACTGCATCCTCATGTGGCAGAAATTCAAGGGAGCTCAGTTGAGCCTCTTTTATAGGGGCAGTAATCCCGTCAGGGCTCCACTGTCATGACCTAATTACTTCCCAAGACCCCTACCTCTTAATACTATCACATTGAATATTAGGTTGTATCATGGGAATTTTGAAGGGACACTAACATTCAGATCATAGCAACCACTATCCTGGATTTGTGATTTGTCTTGCTCATATAGTCTTTGAAATTTGTTATGCATGTATGTGTATCCGTAAACAATTTCTGCATACTTTTAACCTTTACACAAGTGGCATTATATGTATTCAGCAACTTGCTTTTACTTTTGCTTAAAATGATTTTCTTTTTTTTTTTTTTTTTTTTGAGATGGAATCTTGCTCTGTTGCCAGGCTAGAGCACAGTGGCGCAGTCTCAGCTCACTGCAACCTCTGCCTCCCAGGTTCACGCGATTCTTCTGCCTCAGCCTCCCAAGTAGCTGGGACCACAGGCACGTGCCAAATGCCTGGCTAATTTTTGTATTTTTAGTAGAGACGGGGTTTCACCATGTTGGCCAGGATGATCTCGATCTCTTGACCTCATGATCCACCCGCCTTGGCCTCCCAAAGTGCTGGGATTACAGGCATGAGTCACTGCGCCCGGCCCTTAACATGATTTTCTAAGATTTACTGGTTGTGGTATGTGGCTCTAGTGCATCAATTTTCATGGATGCATAGTATTTCACTGTAGGACTAAACTGAAATTTATTTATTCACTCTCTATTAATGATCCTTTGTTTCCAGTTTTCACCATTGATAATAATGCCACAATAAACACTACACAGGCCTTTGTGCATGCATGTTTTTCAGGATATATATGTTTAGGAGTGGAATTGCTGTCTCAAAGGATATGCATATCTTCAGTCTTATTAGATGTTGCCTACAATGCACTCCCAAATGGTTGTATCTGCTAACACCCCCACAAGTTGCACATGAAAATCCCAGTTGTTCCACATTTGTCAGACTTCAATTTTTGCCAATTAGATGGATGCAAAATGGTTTATGCACACTTTGAGCAGTAGGGGGTGCTTCTTTCTAAAACAGTTTCCTAGATGTTCAGGAAACCATGTGAATCCACTTTGGCATTTGCAGAGGCCAGAGTCTTCATGAGACTTTAAAAAATCAAATCCCAGCACTTTGGGAGGCCAAGGTGGGCGGATCATGAGGTCAAGAGATCGAGACTATCCTGGCCAACATGGTGAAACCCCGTCTCTACCAAAAATACAAAAAATAGCCGGGCGTGGTGGCACATGCCTGTGGTCCCAGCTACTCGGGAGGCTGAGGTGGGAGAATCGCTTGAACGCAGGAGGCAGAGGTTGCAGTGAGCCGAGATTGCACCACTGCACTCTAGCCTGGTGACAGAGCAAGACTCCGTCTCAAAAAAAAAAAAAAATCAAATCCAGGAGCCAGGTGAAGTGGCGTGTGCCTATAATTTCAGCTACTTGGAGGCTGAGGTGGGAGGATCCCTTGAGTCTAAGAGTTAGATACCAGCCTGGGTAACAGTAGTGAAAGCCCATCTCCAAAAAATAATTAATTAATTAAAAATAAACGTAAAAATAAAGTGATTCTTCTGAAGCTATACAGCGGTGAGAAGCAGAGGCAAACCGGAACTCAGGTCCACAGACTCCACATCCATGCTCTCCAGCTGATAAACTGGCTTCCTGAAAGTTGGTGGCTGAGGGCAAGGTGGCAAGAGTGGAGGGTTAAATAGAAATGTCGCCTAGTCTACCATTTCATCTATAATCATTCCTTCTTCTATTCCTGGGAATGGCTAGAAACAAACCCATATTTTGGGGGATGGGCAGGAAAGGTTTTGTAGGAACAAAAACCCCATCACACTACTGCTAATCTGCGTTTCCCCATCCCATACCCCACGGTTGAGCTAAGCTGGCTGAGAAGGAAGGTCTATGGGGCTCCCTCCAAGCCCCCTCAGGGAGTCAGGCAAGTGAGACCAATGGTGATAGCTGGGATAAGGTTCCTATTTACAAATCCCTCCAAATCATCTGCAGAAAGAGTGGGCTGGCTCTCAGAAACAATTGCCTGACAGTCTGTAGGTGGCAAACTACTGTTGCAGAGCCGTGACTGTTTCAGCACAAGACTGGGGAGATATGAGGGGTCCGAGGAGCCATTTCAATGAGTTCTTGCCCTAGAATGGTTCTGCAAAGTACCAGGTCACTCTCCTAGCTGCCCATGCCGTGCACTGCTCCATTCGTGACATCCCCAGGGGTCATGCTGTTTGGTACCCCTGGCAGAGTCCAACACTTTTTGGCTAGGGCATCTCCGAACCCCTGTGGGAGAAGCGTGGGCACTCTATAGATTATGCTAAATGACCTGGAAGGTCTTTCCTTCCATAGAGCCTTCTAACATCAGAAATAATTCAGGCTATAAGACCTGGCCTTTGCAATTCATGTCTTCAAGCAGACAGTTACCGGGTATAATGAATGCAACGTGGCCAGGCTGCCATGATGCTCCACTAGCATCGTTGACGGGTCAGTAACTCACGTTGACGGCTAATTAACTTCTTGCATTCCTTGGGCAGCTTTTCTCCTGATTACTTTCTCTTCATGTAGTTAAAAACCCAGGTCAGCATGGGCTACCATGCAATTAATCATGTGAGTTGTTCAATATAAAGTGGTAGATTATGGTAGAATTTTTAACTACCAAAACATTCAGGGAATGTTTATAAAAATTACAACTGTTCATGTCCTTCAGCCCAGCAATTTAACTTCTACGTATTTGTCCTACAGATGTCCTCATATGTAAGCAAAATGATCATTGTACAGTATTGATCATTACAGCATTTGTTTAGTGGAAAAACATTGAAAACAGCCCAAATAACCATCATTCACTTATTCATTCAACAAAGGTTTATTGAATGACTGTTACGTGCCAGGCACCGTTCCAGGTCCCAGGATCCAGCAGTGAATAAAGCAGACAGACCTCCCAGTCCTCTTGGAGCTTACGTTCTGGTGGAGGGAGACAGATACTGACAGATAACATAAAATAAAAAAATTGTCATTAACTGTTGATGCCAAGGGGAAAAATAAAGCAGAGAAAGAAGATTCAGGGCATTTGGGGAGAAGAGTTGCAATGAGGGACAGTATGGTCAAGGAACGCCTTGCTGAGAAGTGACATATGACATACGAAGACCTGAAGGAGGTCAAGGAATAGGCTTTGTGGATATTTGGAAGTAATGCATTCCATCCCGAACAGAGGGAACAATGAGTGAAAAGGGCTCGGCTTGAGACTGGCTGTGGTTGGCATATTCAAGGAGGCCAGTGTGGCTTGAACAGGAGGGGAAAGAGGTAGGACATATGGTGGGTGGTAATGTACAGCTGGATCATGAGGGTCCTGTAGGTGAAGGTAAGAAGTTTGACATTTACTCTGGTGAAAAGGGAACCATTGAGAGTTTTGAGCAGAGGAACAGGATGCTCTGACTTCTGTCTTAGGATGATCACTCTAAGCCTCTGAAATGGCTTCTGTAGAAAATCTGAGGAAGTAAGGGCAGGACAGGGAGACCTGCCAGGAGATCCTCCAGGTGAGAGAGGACTGGGGTTTGAGCCCAGGTGATGGCAATGGGAGTGATGAGTGTTGGTTCCATGGAAGATACGTTTTAGAAGCAGAGTCAACAGGATTTGCTGTTGGATTGGTTGTGAGGTGTAAGAGGAAGAGATGAATCAAGGATGACTGGAGCTGGCCCTTTACATGAGCAGTTGGAACGATGGAGTTGACATTTATGGAGATGGGGAAGACAGTGGAGGGAGCAGATTTGGTGGGGAACATCAAGAATACTGTTTTGGACATGGCAGGCTTAAGATAGCCAATAGATTGCCACACGGAGATGCTGAGGAGGCAGTTGGATGTATGGATCTAGAGATCAGGTGTGGAAGTCTACATTTGGGAGTCTGGGATAACAGAGAGAATTTAAAGCCATGGATTGGTTCACTATCACCTGGAGAATGAACAAGACAGAGAAGAGAGCTGAGCACTGGGGTCCTGATGTTTAGAGGTTGAGGGAGGGATGGGTGAGTTGAGGGTGTGTGAAGAATAGGAGCAGAGAGAGAGAGACAGGCAGGCTGACAGACAGCCAGACATTCTAGAGGCAGAATGAAGAAAATGTTTTAAGAAAGAGGGAATGATCAGTCATACGCAAAGCTGCTGAGAGGTCAGGTGATGAGGTCTGAGAAATGACCGAGGCACTTGGCAACAGAGGGGTCACTGGTGACCTCAACAAGAGCTACTTTGGTGGAGTGCTGAGGACAAAGCTAACAATAATGGGTTGAAGGGTAAATGGAAGGTGAGGAATTGGAGACAAGTAATAGATACCGGTTATTCTCAGGAGTTTTGCTATAGAGGAGCAGAGAAACAAGAAATGCGATGGTAACTGGAGAGGACCATAGGGTCAAGGGTGTTATTTCACAATTTATGTGATAAAAATGATCCATCATACACCACTGGTGGGAATGTGAATGGTATAATGGCTTTGGAAAACAGCCTGGCAGTTCCTCAAAAGGTTAAACAGAGTTAGCATATGACGCAGCAGTTCCACCACTAGGCACATATCCAAGAGAACTAAAAGCATATTCACACAAAAACTTGTACACAAATGTTCATCGCAGCATTGTGCATTATAGCCAAAAACTAGAAACAACCCAATGTCCATCAACTGATGAATAAATTTTTAAAATATGGTATATCCATACAATGGGATATTATCCAGCCATAAAAGGAATGAGGCCGTGATACACACTGCAGTGCAACTCCTGAAAACCTTAAGCTAAGTGAAAGAAGCCAAACACAAAAGAGCTCACATGGTATGATTCCAATGATATGAAATGTCCAGAATAGGTGAATCCGTAGAGACAGAAAGTAGATTAGCAGTTAGGACTGGGCTTGTGGGGAGGTTGGGGGAGTCATGGGGACTGACTCTATGTGTATGGGTTTTCTGTTTGGGGTGATGAGATTTTAAAGTTGAGTGTGGTAATAGTTACACAACATACTAAAATGATTGAATTGTGCACTTAAAAAATTTGAAAGAGAGGAGGAAGTGTATGTTGTAGGAGAGGAGAAATAAGCAGGAGGGAGAGATGGCAGTACTCAGCTGCAGGAGTTGGTCTCAGCTAGGACCACACACAGTCCCCATAGTAGCAGGAGGGAAAGGTCGGCCCATGGCATGGATGCTGGCAGGCGAGATGCTATGGGGAAGAGCTCTCTTGATTGTGACATTTTTCTCAGTGAAGTAGGAGACAAGGTGATCATCTGAGAGCAGGAATGGAGGAAGAGGACTTGAAGGGCTAAGGAGCACTGAGTGTAGAGTAATTGTGTAGGAGATGGGGGATGCGTGGGCAACGGCAGCAAGAAGGGCCCCTGGAGGCTGGGGGTCGGGGGTGTGCAGTGGACTCGCCAGCGTGGAGATCGCTAACACTTCCGCAACCCCAAGATTGGGTTTTTCACATTTGAACGTCTCTGGAGGCAGGCTGTTTCCAACAATCAGTGAGGTACTTACACAGCCTGTGTTTTACAATGAATGGTATTTATTCTGTGCCAGGCACTGTTGTGTGCTCCCTGCATATATTAACCCATTTAAACCTTCTAACAACCCAGGAGAGGTTGGTACTCTCATTATCACCACTGTGTAGATGGGAAAACTGAAGTGCAGAGGGAGTGGAAAACCACAGGGAGGAGGCTGAGTGGGCAAGAGCAGAAGGGGCAGTGTGCCAGGAGCTCTGGGACTCTGTGGGTTCCCCACTCGGCACATCAAGGAAGTGCCAAGTCTGGGAGCAAGGGCAATGGCCCTAGGAATGTGGATAGCTCCATGACAACTCTGGTGTGGATAGTAGGGACAAAGAGGAAGACACTCACACATATTCACGTGCGTGTATGTATATGTGTGTATACTGCTGGTATATGCATAACATATCACAGGAGGGGCACACAGGAAACTGACATCATGGGTACCTCTGGAGAAGAAGAACCAGGTGTTCAGGATACAGGGATGAGGAAAAGGAGACAGAGGGATCAGGGGTGTGCATCAACTCTTAGAGAAGAGAAGTGGGATCTCTGCAAGTTCTAAAGGCCTAAGGGTGGAGGTTAGGGGTGGAGTTTCTTGACTCCCACAGTTATAGAGAGGGCTTCTCAGCAGGATGATGAAGGTGGCCCAGCCTCATTACCAGAGTGTGGGCTCTGGAGCCAGATAATCTGGTTCAGACTCTAGCTCATCACTCAGAAGTTGTTGGGAAAGTTCCTTTGCCCTCAGGGCCTCAGTTTCCACAACAGCAAGATGGGATGGACAGTGGCACCTCTCCATTGGAGTTGTCGGGAAAGTGCTTGGGACAGCTCCTGGCAAGTGGAGAGCATGTGGTAAATGTTAGCTATTATTATCCTTGTCCCTTGTGAAGGTGACACTGTTCTTGGGCAGCAGGAGCCCAGTGCTTCAGTGCCATCTGCTGTCTTGTGGCCCCGGCTGGCTCCACACCAGCAAGTGCACAGCAGTGCTGAAAAGCAAGAGTGTGTGCTCCCGTCACGCATGCGCGCAGGCTAGGGCGCAGCAGCTACTTATGGATTCAAAAGCATCATCATTCCCGTGAGTCTAATGCCTTGATACACTTTGTTTCCCTGTTCGAGGAAGTAGTTCAGCCATTGTGCTGAAAAAGTGTCAGGAAGCTCTCGCTCTGTTTTAGAGCAGACACCCGGAGGAGGGGGTGTGCCTTCTTTTCTGAGGGAAAAGCCCATTGCCCATCCTCCTCTTGCAGTCACATCCTGACGCCTGGAAGGGGGATGGGGCTTTCTGAGTCTGGCCAGAACTTCATCTTCTGTTGTCACTTGTTAGAATCATGCCGCGTCACCCCAGGAGTCCTGGAAAGAGCCTCTTTAAATGCAAAGAACAACAGGCATTCTGTAGTGAAGGTGCCAGGCTCAATTTAACCCCAGATTAGTGCTGGGCATCTGTGGTCATCTTCATCAGCAAGAGTACCCCTCTGAGCTGCAAGCTGAAAGGGAGTGTGCCCAGGGACCACTTGCACCAGGCATTTTTCACCTCAGAGGTCAAGTTCACTCTCAGATGCTTTCCTGGGCCCTATCAATGTCAGATTTGGTTCCATCAATTTGCTGGGTGATGCGTATGTAGGTGATGGGTATTCATTACACTGTCTTCTCTAGTTTTGTACATTTTATAATAAATATTCCATAATTTTTAGTGGAAAAAGAGCAATCTCAACAAACAAATTTTTGTTTCATCCAAAATCGTCCAATATTCCATCCTCCAAGAAATCTCCAAGCTATAGGGCGAGCTCTGATCTGCAGTTTAGGACTGTGGTATCCTCCCAGGAGTGGCTGCCTCCATTTATGAAATTTGGCCCTGAACTGTTACTAGGCTGAGGACTGTATTCACATCTTCATTTATCCTCAACTTTTTTGGTTTAGGGAGTAATGGAAATCCTAATGATGATATGAATTTGGGTCTCACAGGTAGTCTGGACCTTTTTGCAAAAATGATTGACATAGATACAAAAGGAAATAATTACTAAAAAAAAAAAAAAAAAAAAAAAGAAAGAGGAGAGGAAAGGAGAATAAGATGAAGCCAGTGTTAAAATAGCCATGTTTTAGAAAGTAGAACTTTGAAGTCCTAAGATCATCCTCTTGTTCTAGAAGACAGCATCTTAGCCCAAAAGGCTGCTACAAGTTCACAGCCCTGTGTCTAGTCCCTCCTGCTCAGCTCACAACTCATAGCAAAAGATCGGCTTTTGTCCAGTCTCTCTCTCTTGCTCCCAACTTACCTTCTCTCCCACTTGCCAGGCAGTGTTCACATGAACATGAGCAGGAGGTGAGCTGGGCTGCACCCCTAAGCGCAAAGTGTTGAAAGGAAGACGAGACACATAAACCTGTGACACGGATATTGACAAAAGCTGTGAGAATCCAAGGACCAGAGGCAATCAGGAAAAGCTTTAAGGAAGAGATGATAGTCATGCTGGGTTTTGAGAAATATGTAGGAGTTCACCAGAAAGTGACTAGGAGGAAGGGAATTTCAGGCAAAAATTCCAGCCTAGGCAAAGGCCAGAGGTGTGAAAGACCATGGTGCTTTTAGAGAGTAGTAAGTTACTTGCATTTAGAGTGCTCAGAACATAAAGGAATGAAAAAAGATTTTCTAGAAGACAGTGAGGAACCATCAAAGATTTTTCAGCATGCAAGCGACATGACCGGAATTGTGTTCATTTTGTTTAAAAAACAAAAACAAAAAAACAAAGCTTCAGCTGGATTAAATGTAAAAGTTTAATTGAGCAATGAACGATTCGAAAATTGGGCAGCCTTCTGAGCCAGAGTAGGTTCAGAGACTCCAGTGCAGAGCCACGTGACGGAAGAAGATTTATAGACAGAAAAAGGAAAGTGACTTACAGAAAACGGAAGTGAGGTACAGAAACAGCTGGATCGGTCACAGCTCGGCGTTTGCCTTATTTGAACTCGATTCAAACAGTTGGCCACATTTGATTGGCCGAAACTCAGTGACTGGCACAAGGGTAGGCTCCGGTCTGTGTATGCCTCCACTTGTAGTCTGGCCAGAGAAGTTCATCCTCTGTTGTCACTTGTCTTGTTCATGACGTACAGAGAACCCTTTAGGCCAAACTTAAAATATGTAAGGAGGCAGCTTTAGGCTAAACTTGATTTAATAATCTCAACATTCCTTCTCTTAGAAAATCTCACGCTTCTTCCTAGTTAGAACTCACCAAACTGCTCAGAACCCTCCCGTGAGGTCCTGGTTTCTAGCCTGGGAAAAGCGCCCAGGCTCCAGCAGATTGCGGTAGGGCTGTTGTGATTGACATTTGCGAATACCGGAGAAGGCCAGCCAGCACGCCTTCCAGGCGTAAGTCACCTCTCTGCCCATTTCTGGAGCATTCTTAAAAGATTATTTTTCAAAAACTCACCCAAGAGATGGGAATTCACACAAGTCCTTTCCCAGTGGAACCGTGATGATTTTCTTCTCCTTTTCTAGTCTCCAAATTTCTATTAAGCACAGTACAAGCCCCTGTTTCCTTATCCACAATACCAAAATCCAAATAGCTCCACAAACAAAAGTTGGTTTTGATCCTCCAGAACTCATTTGGAAGCAAAATGACCTGCACAGATGTGAGGCTGTTTATAGTCTTTATTGATTCACTTGTTGTGAATATTCATATTTTGCCCAGAAATACTAATGCGTTTGATTACAGGGTGCTGCCCCAGACCCCGCTGGGAGTGTTGTGTAATTAAGTAACATATGTACCACATTACCTTCCTCAAATTAAATTAGAAACAAAAGCTTCTATTCCAAAACCAGTTAGCCCCCAGGGCTTTTAGATAAGGAAGCTTGGGACTGTATTACTTTTGTAAAGAAGCTAACGTTTCATCTTACTTTAAAAACCAGACATCCGCCCGTGCGAGGGTGGTGGGCCCCCAGCAGTACTGGACAGCCCGGCCCCGTTTCTCTGGTCACCTGGTTCTCCCACGCTCCGCTGTGGCTATTTTAAACCCTTCCAATCCTCCACACCCTCTGACCTCCCTTCCGGCACACTCATCCCCAGCAGATGATTGTGCCTCCTGCTTTACAGGAAAAACGGAAGCTGCCAAGAAACTCCCTCAGATGACAGGGACAGAAACCAACCATAAAACCTGCCTGCAGCTGCCCCATCCTGTCCTCCCTCTCTCCTCTCTCAAATCAGCAGCCCAAGGGTGGGCGTATGAAGGACAGCTTCCCCCCATCCCTGCCCTCCAGCTTTTCAAGACACTCCATTGAAAACAAAAACAAAAATGAAATCAAGACAACATAAAAAAATGCAACTCTCTGTTGATTTCATAGCTTTCTCCTGATGCTGCCCTTCTCCTGATCCCAGGCTTGCTTCCCCAAGGACCTGCTTGTCCCCATTGCCTCCAGTTCCTCTCCTCTGCCTCTCCTTTCTTCACTTCACCTGGCTTCTCACCAGGCAGCAACTCTGAGGATGCCCCTGAAGCCCTGTGCGGCCTCCCTCAGGGACTTTCACCAGCAGCACTGACTCTTTCTCCTCCGCCATCCAGGCCTCTCTGAGTTTTCCTCTTGCCTCTGCTACTTCTCCTTCTCTCAGTCACTTTCGGGAGACTCTCCCTCTTCCCTGCATTCAGTGTTGGAGATGGACGCGGCCCCAGGCTCTTGCCTCTCCCTCTGTAACCGCAGCCACAGCCGCAGCTGCTGTCCCACACCTGCTACTCAGAAAGTCTGTCTCCAGCTTGCCTCTCTCTGACTCCCAGCTCATCTGTCCAGCGGACCACTTGACATTTCATTTTAGATGTCTTAAAGACACATTCAGTTCAACCTTTCTAGAACTAATGTCTTGATCCTCGCTGCCCAACACCATCAACCTGTTGTTCCTCTCCCACTGTCGCCGTCGTCGCCACCTGCTCAGGTATGCAGGCCAGAGACATGGCCCTCACCTCAGCCTCGGCCTCTTCCTCTCCAACATCCCCATCTCCAGTCCATCCCTAAGGTCTCTCCATTGGCACCACCCACCCCTTAGCAAAGCCACGGTTCCCTCCAGCCTAGACCCCAGAAGGCGCTTCCTGGAAGGTCAGCTGCATCCGCTTATTTCTTTTGAAAATGCAGATGATTGTGTCTCTGTGTCTTCAAACTCCATGGTGGCTTCTCAGGTTGGGTGCTTTCTCAGGGTGAAGACAGGAGCTATATAGGCCTTTGATCTAACTTCTCTCCTCTCCCATCCCCACCCGTGCCACCCCCTACCTCGCCCTCACTGCCCCAGCCACCCTGGCATCTTCCACTCCCTTTTACGCACGAGCCTCTGTCCCATCTCAGGACCTCTGCCCATGCTGTTCCTTCTGCCCAGTGCTCTTCCCTCCTCTCGTACCCTCACTTTCATCAGCTTTCAGACGTCAGCTTGAGGACCCCTTCCTCTAGGAAGCCTCCCCAGGCCTCCCAACTTGTTCAAACCCCCTTGTTATGTGCTCTCTGGGCACTGGGTGCCCAGCCTTCACAGCGCTTGTCACATTTGCAATTTAGCATTTGTTTGTGGGACCATTTGACCAATGTGCCTCTCTCTAACTAGAATGTAAACTTCACAAGGATGGAGACCCTGCTTGCCTCTGTTCCCGGGGTCTCTGCATTACCTAGCACCAGGCCTGGCTCACAGCAAGTGCTCAGGGACTGATGGATGAGTGGCTGCACACCATTGCTACAGGGAGGCCTTGACACCTTACATCTAATAAGTACACAGGGGTGGGCTGGGGAGAGGGTCTCCTCGTGGATGCCAAGGGGCCCTTAGATCCTTAAGGCCTGCGTTCTGGGCTTTCTTGGTGGACTAAAGATGTTTTTCGTTATTCTGTGCTGGATGGGGGACCTTAACTTCCCCTGGAGTACACATACTCCCTGACCAGACAGTCCTCCTGGGTCTCCATTTGTGTCCAGGCCCTGAAGCTCAAAGGCTCGACTGCCATCCCCCACCTCTTTCCCCTCAGCATGGGGGTGCCACCCTCAGCCTCACTGCCCCGCCAGCCCTCTGAGCGTGCCAACATCTCAGCTGGTGGAGGGTCATCAGATGTTCAGATGTGCCTAGGAAGCTGCGGAGATGGCAGCAGGTGTGCCCTGTGTCCTGGTTGTTATTTAGGGCTGTGATATTAAAGACAGCTAAAGTCCAGACAGACCCTAAAGTCCAACACCTCGCTGTTCGGGTGAGGACTTACCCACAGGTACTCAGAAGGGGCAGCCAGGCCCAGACCCACGCAGGGCTTGTCACCACAGGGAGGTGAACTCTCTAGCTGGCTCATTGCCTCCCTCAGTCTGTCTGGAGTGAGGTCACTTAGGTTCACCTCAGCAGCAAAGGTCACAGGGGAAAATGCTTTAAAGAGCATAGGTGATAGGCAGCTGGGTGAGGTGGCTCATGCCTGTAATCCCAGCACTTTGGGAGGCCGAGGCAGCTGGATCACGAGGTCAGGGGTACAAGACCAGCCTGGCCAAGGTGATGAAACTCCATCTCTACTAAAAATATAAAAATTAGCTGGGCGTGGTGGAGGGTTCCTGTAATCCCAGCTACTCGGAAGGCTGAGGCAGAGAATCGCTTGAACCCGGAAGGCGGAGGTTACAGTGGAGATAGCACCACTGCACTCCAGCCTAGGCGACAGAGTGAGACTCCATCTCAAAAAAAAAAAAGAAAAGAAAAGAAAAAAGAGCGTAGGTGATAGGCAAACTGAGTCAGAAGTTGGTGCTAGGGTTGGGGATAGAGGCCTGGCCCAGAATATCTATATTTTAGTGACCTCTTTGCCCCGACTAACCAGCTCTATTACCTTGAGCGAGTAATTTCATCTTTGGGTTCTCAGTTTACCCTTTAAAAATGTTAATAGTAACCCCCGCTCCCTGCCCCCCACAAAGCACAAAATACCCTGTCCTGCCTAGGTCAGAGTAATTTTGTTAGGATTGAGTGCCACTATGTACAGGCATTACTTGTTGCTGTACATTTGATCCTCACATTCACTCTGAGACCAAGACTCTATTACTATTCCCTTTTTTCAGATGAGTAAACTAAGGCTCATAACACAGTCACTGCCACCTACCTAAGCCTTCATAACTATTTAAAGATGGGAGTCAGGATTTGGATCTGGATCTGTCTGAGACTCTACAGCTCTGTGCTGGGTCCAAGGCTTGGTCCCTGTCCCGAGGAACAAACAGTAAAAGAGAAATGAGTTTGAAAGGGGCTTTGGAAATTGCCCCATGCCATCCCGATGCTGTTGCGGTTCAGGCTCCTGTCAGGTCTGAGGGTAGATGGAGGCTTAGGTGGGGGCCTTTTCTCCAGGAGGTATCTGGGTTCTGTGCTTCAGGTTGAGTAGTGGTGGGGGGGTAGGGGGTGGGGAGAAGCAAGTGGTTTGGGTTTTTTTTTCTTCCATGAAGTAGAGGAGTTTGAGATGGAGGAGGCGTCAGGGAGATTCTGGTATTTTCAGTTTTCTTGTGCTGCTGCACAGGCTGTTCCCTGCAGGACTCTAGGAGGCACCTGTCACACTGTAGTCTAAGTGAATGGCACTCTCTAGAGCTGTGCACTACATGAGTGTATGTGATGGCCTTGATGATGTTCCTTAGTATGATGGCTGCATGGTAGCAATGGTAGCAGTTAAAATCACTCTGTAAGCACTCAGCTATGTTATCTTACCGAGGCCTCACCATCACCCTCTGAAGTTGATACTCTTGTTATCTGCGTATTGGGGAAACTGAGGCTCAGAAGAGTTAGGGAAGTTGCCCAAGGTCACACAGCTTCTTACCACTATGGCCTGCTGCCTCTGAACTCCGTTGAGGCTGAGAAAGGGGGTATGCATTTGAGTAAAACCATCTTCTCTGTGTCTCTTTTCTTCCTCCTGCCTTGGCCCTCTGCCATAGCTGGACAAGATGCTGGACCCCCAGGTGTGGCGGGAGGCAGCCACCCAGGTCTTCTTTGCCCTGGGCCTGGGCTTTGGTGGTGTCATTGCCTTCTCCAGCTACAACAAGCAGGACAACAACTGCCACTTCGATGCCGCCCTGGTGTCCTTCATCAACTTCTTCACGTCAGTGTTGGCCACCCTCGTGGTGTTTGCTGTGCTGGGCTTCAAGGCCAACATCATGAATGAGAAGTGTGTGGTCGAGTAGGTGGCATCTCTCCTGTCCCTCCTTCTCCCCGTCTACCTTACCCAGGAGTGGGCAGGGGGGTGTACATGGGGAGAGGTCCCCTCCACTCAGGCTGAGGAATGGAGATCAGAGGAGCACTCTGCCCCCAGCTCCAGGCCACAAGGACAAGCTCAGAGATGTCTCTGTCGGTGGCCCATGAGGGTCTCACTTGGTGCCTGGGAGGAGCCTCCAGGATCTCACCCGTTGCCCACCCCCGCCTTCTTACCTGGCCCTCTTTGTTTTGTGCTGCAGGAATGCCGAGAAAATCCTAGGGTACCTCAACACCAACGTCCTGAGCCGGGACCTCATCCCACCCCACGTCAACTTCTCCCACCTGACCACAAAGGACTACATGGAGATGTACAATGTCATCATGACCGTGAAGGAGGACCAGTTCTCAGCCCTGGGCCTTGACCCCTGCCTCCTGGAGGACGAGCTGGACAAGGTGTGGGGACAGGCTGCGCTTCCCAAGACAGGCAGGAACCCAGAGAGCAGCTGGGGCCGGCTGGAGCTTGCACTCAGGCCTTAGGATGCTGACAGGCGGTGATTACTTTACTTAGTAAGCAAGGACCTGCTATGTGTCCAGAGGGAGAGAAAGGGAAGAAAGGTATTGGCCAAAGTCCCTGCCCAGAGGTAGGCTTGAGCCTAGACAAGGAGTAAGACAGACACACACCTCTCCGAAATCACAGCAAGCGTATGGGATGGTGTTTCCATTTACTGAGTAGGCCTCTCGTGCACCGGTCAGGTAATGCAGTCAGAACGGTGCCTTGACATGGTATGCATCAAAGAAGTGTTGAAGTTAGTGTCTGCCCATTGCTATCTGTCTCCTTTGATGCTCATGACAGCTCTGAGTTGAGTATTCATATTGTTTTCTACCTTACAGATGAGTAGCCCAGGAGGTGGGGGGCTTGATCAAGGTCTCACAGCTAGAGAGAGGCAGGATTCAAATCCAGGTAGTTGGGTCCAGAGCCCATGTTCAGAACCACCCCTGATGCTTCTGCCCCTCTCCCAGCTGTCCCCACTGCAGTCTCCCTGCCACGATGACACTTAGACTTTAGGGTGGGGCTGGGGGATGCTGACTCCTTCTTAATGCTCAGGCCCAAGTTGGGACACCTTGCTTCTATTTATACTTGCATAGCTAGACACGTTCAAATTGACCGTTCTGTTAGAAGGGGGTAACAGGAAAGAGATATACCTGTAGCATCTTGGGAACCAGGCTGGAACCAAGGCTCACATGGGGCGGAGCCAGCTCCTGTCAGCCTGGGCCAACCCTGTCCTTCATGGGACCAGGGGAGGGTTGCTTTCTCTGGGCTCCATGTTAAAAGTTTGAGCTCCATGTTAAAGGTCAGCTCCAGGCCAGGCGCAGTAGCTCATGCCTGTAATCCCAGCACTTTGGGAGGCCAAGGCAGGCAGATAACCTTAGGTTGGGAGTTCAAGATAGCACATGCCTGTAATCCGAGCTACTCGGGAGGCTGAGGCAGGAGAATCACTTGAATCGGCAGGCAGAGGCTGCGGTGAGCCGAGATCACGCCATTGCACTCCAGCCTGGGCAACCAGGGTGAAATTCCATCTCAAAAAAATAAATAAATAAATACAAATACAAATAAGAGTTAGTTCCACTGGAGTGGCACCATCTTAACACTGAGGGAGCTGCATCCTGCACCCTGACCCCTTCCCAGGTGATCAAGAGCAAAAGAGCCTAATCTCAGGACCCCTGCCCTAGCAGCATAAAGGACCTCCCCGTTCTGCATGCTCTGAAACCCTGTCCAGTTCTCATGGGCATGGCCTGGTTCTCTGAATAAAACTAGGTTTATAGCAGCATTTTCATACAATATAACTCCGATAGCATTCAAATGACAAGAATTATATACTCACTTAGGGAAAAAATATTCCCTTAAAGTCACTGAGCATTGCAGGACAATGTATAAGTGACAGGGGGCAGCGTGTGGTCACCTGACCCACAAGCAAGGGCCCAAGCATTAAAGCAGTGATTCTCTACCTTGGCTACCCATTAGAGTTCCTGGGTTTTTTTTTTTTAAAAAAACTCCGATAGCCGGCTTCACCCCAGACCAATCCAGTCATTGTCCTTGGGGTGAGACCCAGGTGTCGGTGTTTTTAAAGGCTCCAGTTTGCTTCCATTGAGAGCCGAGGTTGGCACCACCACATCAAGATCTGCAGTTCAAAAGTTCTGAGCTGGGAGCCACAGTGTGGCTGGAGCAATCAGGGAAGACATCTCAGAGGAGGAGGGTCCTGAGCTGGGTGTATTTCTAAACATGAGCATCTTCATTTGAATCACCTGGGCTCCTGGTACAACCCATAGATTCAGGTCTCATAGGTGAACTCCCAAGTTGGTGTTTTTGAGCTACCCCTAGGGGATTCTGACGCCTGCTAAAGTTCGAGACCCACTGGCCAAAATGAACAGGATTTAGGTGGGAGTGGGAACCCCTGTGAAACAGGGAATTGTAATTCCAAAACCTCAAAGGGCGGAGGGGAGAAAACAGTGGGCTCCCTGAGGAGGGGTGGCCTCATGGGTCCTGCTCTCCACCCCTCCCTCAGTCCGTGCAGGGCACAGGCCTGGCCTTCATCGCCTTCACTGAGGCCATGACGCACTTCCCTGCCTCCCCGTTCTGGTCCGTCATGTTCTTCCTGATGCTCATCAACCTGGGCCTGGGCAGCATGATTGGGACCATGGCAGGCATCACCACACCCATCATCGACACCTTCAAGGTGCCCAAGGAGATGTTCACAGGTAACTCCTCCCTGCCCCCCACGCCCAGGCCCTGCGGGCCGCCCTTGTGAACAACAGTCCCGTTCTGGTTTCTGACTGGGTCCTTCAAGACCCCACACCCAGAAAGCTCCACCCTCCACCGGGACGCAGCTGGAGCCTGGCTCTGCCACTCAATGACTCACAAGCCGGGAAGAGAAAGCTACTTGGAAATCTGGACCAAATGAGCCGGCAGGCCTAGGTCCCTTTGTTGGTTCACTTGCCCCTCTCCCCAAGGGCCGGCTGAGTCGTCTCGGGCAGGGGCGCTCACTGGCCTTGCACCCTGTTTCATCTTTGTCACTCCTGGTCCCAGGCTATGTCCACAGTTCCCTTCAGTGTCTGCTGAGTTGATCTGGGCTCCATACAGGAATACCTCTCAACTGCATCCCCAGAGGGGATATCTTTCTGTTTTCCAATGGGGAAACTAGGGTGGAGAAAAAGACTCGAAACAATCAGATGAATCATTGAAGTTAAATGCAGCAATTAAGTAGAGCACGTGCCACAGGCACTGCGCTAGGGTAGAGGCCTGGGATGAAAGTTAGACACCACGCCTTCCTCAGCTGCTCCCCAGCTAGTAGGGCGGGGCTCACAACATCAGCATCTGGATCCCTGGTGCAGGACTGGGCCTGCTGGCAGGGGGGCTGCTGGCCTGCTTGGGGGAGGGATGTGATGGGAAGGGCCTGGGTGCCCCCAAGACCCCCCGGGCCCCACCCACCCTGCACCTTTGCCCCCACACCGGCCTCCCGGCTCTCTGTAGTGGGCTGCTGTGTCTTTGCATTCTTCGTGGGGCTGTTGTTCGTCCAGCGCTCCGGAAACTATTTTGTCACCATGTTTGATGACTACTCCGCCACCCTGCCACTCACTGTCATCGTCATCCTTGAGAACATCGCTGTGGCCTGGATTTATGGAACCAAGAAGTAAGGGGGACGTGGGGGAAAGGTGGGACGGGAGGAGGGGTCTGTCCTATCATGATTTCCTGGAGAGGCAGATCATAGAGTCACAATGGCAGAGCTGAAAGTGCCGTTACAGATCATTTAGGGAAACTGAGGCATAGTGGAAGGACATGACTGCCTAAGGTCACTTGTCCAGGGAGAGACAGAGCCAGGCTGAGGACTGGGTGTCCTGGGTACAGGTCCTGGCATCATTCTTAAATTACCATAGCACCTTTCCTGGGTACCAGCTCTTCAGAATTCTGTTACGTTTGTGAAGAGCTTTAGTGGGTCTAGAAGAGGCCCTGACCCTCAGAGAGCGCACAGACTTCGGCAGCCTGGCTCACAATGTTAAGGACCTAGATAGGGGTATGAGATGAGGTGTGGTTTCAGCCCCAAATGTGGGGTCGTGCAGGGTAAGAGGATTCAGCCATGACAAAGGATTGGGGTCTCACAGCCTAAGCCTGGAGCAGTCGTACACTTGCGATCAGCTCTGTGCCTCATCGCTCATGTTAGGGCACATAGGTATTCCCAGGAGTTCTAGAACCAGGTCTCTCTGACTCAGTCAGCGTTGGCTGTGGCCACATTGTCCTTGGCAAGACCCACCTCCACTAACCCACTCGGTCTGAGCCTCCCTGATGCCTGGACCTGGTTTGGCAGTGGGGCTCTTTCACAGGGGCCATCTGCTTCCTAGGAGAGCATGGGAGGGATCAGGGAGTGGGGGAAAAGGATACACCTCTGCTTCCTCCCATGGTGGGCCGGGGCTGCAGACACTGCCATAAGGTACTCCAGCTAATTTTTGTGGCCCGGACTCCTTCGGCAGTCTGGTGATGCCCCTGTACTCCTCCTCAGGATGCTATTTTAAATGCATAAGATAAAATGTGTAGGATTATATAAGAAACTAATTATATAGAAAAATAACGAAATAATTGTTTAAAATCTGTGATATAGTAATTAATGTATGAGCACTTTAATGCATTGTTACAAGATCTAGCTACATAGCTAATAACAATGGTAACTCTGAATTAGTGATGAAAATCAGTGATGACTCTAGATATCTTCAATAACGTGATGTAATATGAGAATATCTGTAATCTATTGGTGACAGTCACAGGTATTGTTAATACTACTGTGGTTGCATACATTCATAATATAATAGAAAGTATGCAAGATTTCAGATAGGTGTTATTGCAGTAAAGATGATTCTTTTGTATGTCATTCAAGCACAAACCTGCCTGCCTCCCCAGATTCTGCTCACTCCTTGGTTAGAAACCCCTGAGTCAGGGCAGCTCTCTACCTTTGGACACTAGAGAAGTGCACTTCTACTGCTTTGCCAGCAGGGGAAGTCTTGAGCCAGGCCAGGGTTAAGGGGCTAGGCAGTCCCTGAACACACAAGCTGTCTATACAAAAAACAGACGTGCACCTGCCCAGGGTGTGTCTGGTGGGCTCTATCATCCCTGGATGGGGCGTGATGTGACAGACTCAGAGGCTTAGAGGAGGACAGTAGAGCCTTCCCAGAGGCCAGCCAGACCACACACATGAGCACTGAATGTGAAGAATAGAAGAGCCCAGGAGGGAGGGACTGGGAAGACTTTCTGGAGGAGATGACGATGGGGGAAGAGGGAGGTGTGATTGAGGGATGCCAACTGCTAGACCCTCTGCGATGCCCGGCAGGTTCATGCAGGAGCTGACGGAGATGCTGGGCTTCCGCCCCTACCGCTTCTATTTCTACATGTGGAAGTTTGTGTCTCCACTCTGCATGGCTGTGCTCACCACAGCCAGCGTCATCCAGCTGGGGGTCACGCCCCCAGGCTACAGCGCCTGGATCAAGGAAGAGGTGAGGGGTGGGGGTCCAAACCCCCGGGACACTTGCATCTTCCCAGGTCTTTAATGCAACTGCCGATAGGGATACCCCTCTCTAGGGCAGCTGCTGTGTGCCAGGCCCTGCCAGGGGCTTCACACCTAAACCGCAATCTTACAGCAACCCAAAGACGGGTGGCATCATCCCTGTAGCACCAATGGGGACGCCAAGACTCAGAAAGATTAATGCACTTATCCAGTCTTTTTAACCCATATTCCCTCTCCATGCCTGTAGCGTGAAATTAGTCCATTTTGTAGATGTAGAAACCACCCTAGACCCTTTCACTAAGGTGACCAGGTAAACTCCTGTCAACCCCCATCCCTGCCTGTGCCTGGCCAGGATGGTGGGAGGGGAGAGGAGGGGAAGGCCATGGGTGAGGGCAGGAGAGGGTCTTGGAGGGCCTGGGAGGGGAGGGCTGTCCCAGTGCCGGCAGCAGCCCTCAAGGCAGCCCATCCGTAGGCTGCCGAGCGCTACCTGTATTTCCCCAACTGGGCCATGGCGCTCCTGATCACTCTCATCGCTGTGGCGACGCTGCCCATCCCTGTGGTATTCGTCCTGCGACACTTCCACCTGCTCTCTGATGGCTCCAACACCCTCTCCGTGTCCTACAAGAAGGGCCGCATGATGAAGGACATCTCCAACCTGGAGGAGAATGATGAGACCCGCTTCATCCTCAGCAAGGTGCCCAGCGAGGCACCTTCCCCCATGCCCACTCACCGTTCCTATCTGGGGCCAGGCAGCACATCGCCCCTGGAGACCAGCAGTAACCCCAATGGACGCTATGGGAGCGGCTACCTCCTGGCCAGCACCCCTGAGTCGGAGCTGTGACCACTGCCCCAGCCCTGCCCACCTCTCCCACAATGCTCAACCTGCCCACTTGTCCAGGCCTGGCCTCTTCCACCAGGTGGCCACCAGGCCCAGGCCAGGCCCTTTGTCCAAGAAGAGAGGGTCTGCCCTGCCTCACTCCCCTCTTCAGTCCCTGTAGACTCTACTCCCTAGCCCTGACAGGGCGCTGGGAGCAGCTCTGTTTCCCAATTCAGGACCCCACTTGTCTAGCCCTCCAAAAGCCTCCGCCAGATTGCAGCCGTGTAATTGGAACAACCCATCAGTCCTGCTTCGCAGTCCATGGGGGACTCCAGGCGGTCCCTGCGGAAGTCCCTCACCTCCCCCTCTCTCTGTAACTTGCCACCTGCAGTTCTGAGGGCTCTGGGTCCCCCTGAGCTGCCAGATGGCGGTGGTGAGGGCCTTGGGGCTGGGGAAAGAGAGTGGACTTTGGCTCACTCTGCCGTGAGAACAGGACACCACCCTGTCCAGCCCAGACGGGGATGTTCCCGGTCCAAGAGGCTACCGGCTTGAAGGCGGAGGGTGGAAGCAGGTGTGCCAGAGCTCAGGGCTCAGACTGGGTAGGGCATATACAGAAGCCCCAAGTTCTGTTGTCTAAGGTGGGTGCTGTCCTTGGCTTGAACTTGAGCCTTGGTAGCAGAAGGTAAGGAACCTCCTCTGCCCTGGTCCCTGGGTGGAATCTTCCCATGTCCTTGGCCCTGCCTGGGGTGGGTGGTGTGAGCTCCTGCATCTTGCCTGGGAGTGCAGTGACTGGGACCCCACCTCAATTAGGGCTTAGCCATCTCCCTGTCCCCAGCACGCCTCCCCAGCCCACAGTGGTGGCCTCTGCCTCTTTCCTGGAGAGAGAAGGAAACAGTGCAAGGAGAGGTTTCCAGAGCACAAATTGTTGGTTCCCAGCACAAATTAGATGGTTAGGAGCACAACTGTGAAGCACACTCCCCGCCCTCCTCACCTGGGGCCCAATGTTTTGTCTAGTGGCAGCTTTTCCCCTGGAACAGGGGTCCCCGGAGTTCAGGAGCTTATCACCAGGAAGCCTCACTCCTGGGGAAAGACAGATAATTTCACTGCCCCTTTGAGCCACCACTCACTCTCCTTATTGCACAAGCACAGCCACCCAGTGTGCACATCATGTGCAGACACCTTGGAAACCTTTCCCAAGCCTCCCTGGCCCACAGTGGCTAGCACCACAGGCAGTGCTGTGGACAGTAGAGGCGCCAAAGGCAAGGGCTGGTCTTCAGGATGGAGGCCAGCTCGCACAGGAGGCTGCAGCTGACAACAGTAACCCCACCCGCCATTATCTTCAGGGCCTCCTCTGGAAGAGAGCCCATTCTCAGAGTGAAGCCAGGGAGGAACCTGACCCAAGAGTGAATGTCTGCAGAGAGATGGATGGATGGATGGATGGATGGATGATGGATGAATGATGGATGGATAGATGGATGGATGGATGATGGATGGATGAATGACGGATGGATGGATGATGGATGGATGGATGATGGATGGATGGATGATGGATGAATGATGGATGGATGGATGGATAGATGGATGGATGGATGGATGGATGATGGATGGATGGATGATGGATGGATGAATGATGGGTGGATGGATGATGGATGGATGGATGGGTGATGGATGGATGGATGGAGGATGGATGGATTGATGAAGGATGGATGGATGATGGATGATTTATGGGTGGATGGATGGATTAATGATGGATTAATTATTGGTGGATGGATGATGTATGGGTGGATGGATGGATGATGGATGGATGAATGATGGGTGGATGGATGATGGATGGATGGATGGATGATGGATGGATGGATGGAGCATGGATGGATGGATGATGGATGGATGGATGATGGATGATGGATGGGTGGATGGATGGATGATGGACGGATGGATGGATAGATGGATGGATGGATGATGGATGGATGATGGAGGGAGGGATGGATGAATGATGGTTGGATGGATGGATAAATGTATGGATGTTGGGGTAGGGGGAGGAAGAAAAGAAGGGAGGGAGAAAAGAGGGAATACTGGCTCCATCTTTGAGAGTTCTGGTGGGCAGGGCAGAAACAGGCCACAGTGCTCAACCTGGACACCTTCACAAAGGGTCCTGAGTCACTCTTGTGGCTCAGATTGCTCTTAGGACCTGGAGGGACAGACCAGAATCTGGGTCCTCTCCTTTACCCCCAAGTTTCTTGCTCTCTCCCCAAACCTGGGAGCAGTCCATCCCCCCATTCTGCCATCTCCCTTACTCAGCCCTCTTCCACACCTTCCCCTTTCTAGCCCCTTCTCCCCTACCTGTTCTTCCTGAGTGTTTGAGGGGAAAGAGAGACTCACATCTCCCCAAAGAGATGAGCTTTTGGGGCACAACATCCCGCCGTAGGCCTCCTTACCTGACAACATCTCCTACCTGGCCCCTTGCAGAATCCCAAGCAGAATTAGCAGCAGGAAAGCAGTCCCAGGAGAGACACTCTACTATATATACTCTTCTATATATTCTATTTCTATTGTATATTCACTCTGTATATGTGGGTGTAAATGCTGTTAAATGACAAACCCAATATTATACTGTGGCTGGTGGACTATTTTCATCCTCAGTGCTGTACAGATCTATTTTCATTGTATATTTGATATTTTTTAATTTTGTAGCGTGTGGCTGGGCCAGGCCCCAGCGGGAGGGGCTGAGCTGGGGCTGTGTGCTTGCTAGATGTGGGCTCACTAGTGCTCGATGTAGCCTTTTGCTGTGTCTTCGCTGTGTGTTAGATGTAGGGCCCAGAGCTTGGGGCGTGTGTGTATGTGTGTGTGTGTGGTGTGCACGTACGTGGATGTGGGTGTGTGTGGCGTGCTGATCTGTGACTCCCAGCGTTCACCACGTTCCTGAAGACCACGCTCCCTTCCCCTGCCTCCTCTTCCTCCTCTCTGCTCTATCAGCGGGCAGCCTCAGGGCCGGCAGGGTGCCTCAGGAGCCCCTTGCTATGGGGAAAGGCATGTGTTTCTTGCTGGTGACTCATTGCCTTCACACCACTGGGTTTGCCAGAAACAGGGAAGGAGGGCGTTAGGGGGAAAAAAAAATCCTCAAATTTATTTACCAGTCAGCTTCTTGCTGTTCCCAGTAGAATCACAAGCTCTTCTGCAGAGGAAAAGTATTGGGATTTTTAAGATGTCAAGGCCCCAAGAGGGATCTTGGCACTGCTGCATTTGCCTTGACACAGTCCTGACAGTGTTTGGAAGGGGCTGCCTTCCCCCTACCCACTGGGCTTCTGACACCTTTGGAGTCAAGGGCAGGTGTGGTCACCTGATGAGCTAAGACCCAGCCCCAGAATCCTGGAGGAGCAGGAGGCAGCAGGAGAGGACCATGTCCCCAAGTCTCTGCACAGGGTCCCCACTCCCACTGGCTTTGGTGCTGTCCACACAGTGCCCGCCAGAAGGCAGAGGGAACTCCAGGCATGGATGTGCCTGAAAGAGTCAACAGTCCCCTGATCCCCTACCCGTGCCTGCCCTCTAGCCCCATCACCAGCTTCTTGCTCAGGGAGCCTTCCGCCGTCTGCACTGAGGCAACTTAAAGCCCAAGGCCCAGATGGGGGCTGAACAGGGAGGGCACATCAGTTAATGCCAGTGAGGTCGGCTTCTGCCCTCCAGCAATATATCTGCAGGGCCTGCTGCTTTCCCAGTGCCAGGAGAACCCCCGCTCCGAGTCAGCCTGTGTGGGTCATGAGGCTGGGGCCCAGGAGCCATGCCCCAGGCACTGTAGTATTACCAGGCAGGGGACTGCTTTTCTGCCCTTCCTCCCCCCCACCCCCCACCCCACTCCCTCAGAGTACTCTCCACGGTGAAAAGAGCCAATGGAACCAGTTAGAATGCACCTGGCTCCCTGAGCATCCCTGGGTCCTTCAAATAGGCCCTGAGATGTGAGGTCTGCTGCTTCACTGGGGTCTGATGACTGCAGCTGGGGAGGGGGCCCAGGGCCCCTTCTCATTGAAAGCTCTGCTCTGTACAGACCCAAGCACACACACTGGGCATCACTTTGGGTTCTGGCGTAAGTTCAGAACAATTCAAGTCCATGTGTCCCATGGCTGATCAGAGCCCTGGGTCCAAACGACTCAGCCCAGGGGAGGGGAGGAGGCATTGTTACCCTAGACCCTTCTTCCTCTCTCCCCCGCCATGGTGTACAATAAAGTGTCTGTTCTTACCAAACCCTTCTTGCCTTTCTCCCCTCCTCTTGCAATCAGGGAGAGGGATGGGTGGCCAAGGATCCTGCGGGAAGCTTTGGGAGAAAAGCCTGGATTGGGATGGGTGGACAGGGCTGCTGAGGAGGTTGTGGGTGCTGGCTGGCTGAGGAGCAGTGTGGGGAGTGTGGGCAGGGTCATATAGGTATTTTGCTAGGAATTGACCTACGTAGTAACAATGCATACACTTGTAGCGGGGCCCTATTGGGGTCCAGCGATTCCTCAGATCTAATTTTCTGTCATCTTTGCAACAGTTTCCTGAGGGAGATCCTTTGCCGTCTAGATGTTTCCAGGTGAAGCTGCACCTGAAATGAGGATGGTATTTGGTGGTCTCTTATGGGACCCGGCAGGGGAAACTGCTGTCCTGCCTGCCTGCCAGGAAAAGCTACACTTGTCAGCCTGGCAAGGGTCGGGTGTGTGGAGGCCCACCTCAGTGAAGGACAGGGGCGGGAGGGTGCCAGTGTCCAGAGGTCTGAGCATGAGGATGAGAAGACGGGAGTCTCAGGTGCTGGGGTGGCGGGGTGGGCTCCCCGGAACAGGCATATTCTAAGTTCTGCCCCTCTCTTCAAGATAGCTATGTCTTTTGCACATTTCAGTAGAAGGTAAAGATGAACTAGGGGATCTGACATCACCTCTGTTCTAACATTCCAGTACCAAGTATTCATTTATTAAACACCCATGGAATACTCAGCACGATGAAGAACAGAATGTTGGTGGCCGGGGAAGCTCTTCTTCCTGCCTCACCCTCCAGGAGCACCAACATTGAAAGAAGCAAGAAGTCTGGCTCCTGGAGGAGGCCTCACCCCCACCTCACTGAGCTCCAGGCTGGAATGATGCTGCTTGCACTCAGACACACGCAGCCAAGGACCCTGAAGGAGCCTGCCATTTTCTTCTCTTGCCATAGAAAGTGTTGTTCCAGGAGTAGCCACCAGATGGCAGGAAAACATTTCTCACCAGATGATAGCCTGCTTGCCTTTCCTCTCTCATTTATTCTTTTGAGGGTTAGTTTATTTGTTGAACAAACATTTATTATGTACCCACTCTGGACAGGCTCCATGCCAGCTATAGATGAATAAAGATGTGAAAATCAGCTCCTGCTGTCCTGAGTCTGCCCGACGACTCCACATCTCCCCATGTATCTTTCAAACAGGGAAATGGCCTGGTGCTGGGAAAGTCACTCCTTGTATTTAGTCTTTTGGTTGAAGGTAATGTTTTTGGTTGAGATGCGAGCCTCCTGCCAGGAGGGGCACATAGACCCCCAAGACGCAGCAGCATAACAAGGGCTTTGGTGTGAAGGAGATCTAGAATCATACTTGTCAAGTTCAAGTTCAAATGCCACCCAGCTCCCTGCTTCCTGTGAGGCCTTGAGAAAGTCACTTAATTCCTCTGAGCTTAAATGTCCTAGTCTGTAAAATAGAGAATAACTAGATTCAATGAGATAATGCATGTTGGTCCAGTTATCTATTTCTGTGTTCCAAGTTACCCCAAATCTGAGTGGTTTAAAACCATTCTATCTCACAGCTTAGAGAGTAAGGAATTCAGGCAGGACTTGTTTAAGCAAACCTTCTTGTGGCAACCGAGGTCACTCAGTGATATTCAACTAGCAGCGAACTAGTCTGGAGGGCCCAAGGTAGCTGCCCTCACACTCACTCAAATGCCTGGCACCCCAGTGAGAATGGCTGGAAGACTGGGTTCGGCTGGGCCTCCTGGCCAGAGTGAGCACCTACGACTACCTCTCCAGCATGGCTACCCGGCAAGACTTCTGAGCCAGGGGCTCAGGGTCCCCAGAGAGACCATTTCAAGAAACAGGAGGTGGAAGCTGCCAGGTTTTTAAGGCCCGGGCCTGGAAAATGGCACAGTGCCTCCACCAACTTCTGTGGGTCACAGCATCTGCTAGAATAAAGGGGAGGGCACACAGAAGCCCCCACTTGTTGATGGGGAGCGGGGAGAATCTGTGGCTGCCCATGTAATGGGCTGATTCTTGAGTGTTAGGGATCTTTGTCGTCAGTCACCAGCACCTGGGTGGAAGCTTTCTCCTGAGGGGATATCAGCTTAGAGACACAGAACTGAGACACACAACAAGTCATTTCTGGTGGGGAGGTGAGTGGATAAGTTCGGGCCTTGGATGGAGGGAGCTAGCAGAGAGGAGGATGAGAAGGGCAGGTGGGAGGGCATGTGAAGCTGCTGCTTCTGCCTCCGGTTTGCCCCAGGGCTGGTGGCACGAGTGGTTTGACTCATGGGTCTGTCACCAACCATACCACCTTGGAGAAGCCACTTAAACCCCAGAACCTTCATTTTCTGATCTGTAAAAGAAGGATGACAATAAAATCTCTTCCTCAGAGATGGTATGAGGGAAAAAATGAACTTCATCGGTAATATCTACTGGAATACAATATAGCCTTCTTTCCATATGGGGGTACAATAGGTGCTCATTAGATATTTCCTTCCTTCCTGCTTGCAATCCTGGGTGAGGTCATGGGGCCTGCTTCATTCTGGGGGCCCTGTCACCTATGTAATGACCCGTATCCTAAAGCTATTTGCAAAGGACATTTTCAGGGTAAAATCTGCAGAAGTCAAGGAAGGAGGGGAGAAAAGGTACTCTCTCCAGGAAAGGGAGTACCAGGGTGTGGGGGTCTCACTGGTCCTGTACATTATCCTGTTCACCCAAGCAGTCACCACCAGACAGCTCCAGTCATAGGGACTTGGGCCAAGGCTAAAGTATTCCACAGACCACAAGGTTATGGTGGGGTTTTGTTTTTGTTTTCTTGTTGTTGTTGTTGTTTGTTTTAAAAAAAGAAAAGGCCAGGCAAGGTGGCTCATGCCTGTAATCCCAGCACTTTGGGAGGCTGAGGCGGGTGAATCACTTGAGGTCAGAAGTTTGAGACCAGCCTGGCCAACGTGGTGAAACCCTGTATCTACTAAAAATACAAAAATTAGCTGGGCGTGGTGGCAGATGCCTATAATCTCAGCTACTTGGGAGGCTGAGGCAGGAGAATCGCTTGAACCTGGGAGGTGGAGGTTGCAGTGAGCCAAGATTGAACCACTGCAGTTCAGCTTGGGAGACACAGTGAGACTTCTTCACCAAAAAAAAAAAAAAAAAAAAAAAAGGCCCCAAATTCTTTTAATACTTCTCCCATCTAAAGTGGAGGCTATGCTCCTCCTCTTGATTCTGAGTGAGCAAATGCCTCCTCTGACCAACAGGGTATAGCAGAAGTGATGCTATGTGACTTCCAAGGCTAGATTAGAAAAGGCTGTGCCGCTTCCACCTGGTATTCTAGGGGTACTGGAATACCCTGCCTGGTTGCCTCTAGAACCACCCTGAGACTGCCATGCTAGGGAGGCGATATGTTTGCAGATGCTTAGGGTGACAGCTTCAGCTGAGCGGCCAGCCAACAACCAGTGTCAACTGCCAGCCACATGAACACATCATACTGAACCTATAGCCCAGCTGAGCTTCAGATGTTTGCAGCCTGCTGATATCTGATTATAGCTGCATACGAGACCCTAAGCAAGAACTGTCCAACTGAGCACTTCCTAATTTCCTGACCCATAAAATAGTGAGCAAAATAAAATGGCTGTTGGATTTATACCACTACATACTGGGGGTAATTTGTTTTACAACAATAGTAACTGGAACAGGAACCTTAGTGATTATCTGGCCAAACCTCCTTGTATAACCATGGGGGAAACTGAGGCACAAAGGGGAAAAGACATCTAACCAGAATTCCCACAACCAAACAAGGGGAACACTGGGGCCAATGCCTGGGTTTCTTGACTCCCAATCTAGTACACTCTGCCGCACAGCAAGAAACTGACAGGGAGGACTCCTCCCCATCCCCCTGCCTCATTCATTCCATGCATCAAGAATGAATCAGGTATTCTGAGTGCCTGGGATTGTGCTAAGCACTGGGAATATACAAAGGACCAGGCAAGAGTCCCTGCCTTGCAGAGGCAGTCATAATCTGACTTGGGTGTTTCCCCCACTGACACACTCACTGGTGCCAGGCACTCTGCTATTTTTTTTTTTTGACACAAAGTCTCACTCTGTTGCCCAAGCTGGGGTGCAGTGGCACCATCTCAGCTCACTGCAACCTCCACCTCCTGGGTTCAAGCGATTCTCCTGCCTCAGCCTCCCAAGTAGCTGGGACTATAGGCACACCACACCTGGCTAATTGCATTCTTTACTTACATCATCTTAGGTGGAAAGAAACCCGCGAGATGGCAGAAGACTATGCCTGTCCTTCAACCACAAACCCTTACGAAGATTGATCCATGCCAGGCACAGTGCTGGCTGCGGAGCAGAAAGACTCAGTGGGGATCTGCCCTCTGTCCGTGGCTCTGAGCTGCCTGGGTTCTGGGTCCCTCCATTCTGCCCAGGGCTGACCCAAGCAGGGAAGAATCCCTGGACTTCAGGAGCACCCAAGAGGAACCTGAGTTTGGCCTGCCTCTCCAGACAGCTGCTTCCCCTTTCCCCAGGACACTGCTGGAGGGGACTGGGCCCATCAGGACTAATTACCTACTCTAATGGAATGAACCAGTTTTTCTGGAACTTAGCCCAGGTGGGAGGAATCTGTACTTTTAGATGGAGAAATGCCAAGTGTCAAGAAGTCTTTCCAGCTGGATCTTGGGTTACCGTGTGTGTGTGTGTGTGTGTGTGTGTGTGTGTGTCTTGGGGGGGGGCATGCTCTCTGGATGCAGGCTGAGAAATGCTAAATGTCTCTTGCCAGCCGGATCCTGGGCTAGCGTGTGTGTGTGTGTGTGTGTGTGTGTGTGCGCGCGCGTGTGTGCGTTGGGGGGTGCTCTCTGGATGCAGGCCGAGTTCCCAGCCCAGCAGCCTTCAACAAGGGGGCCTCTGGGGTCCAGTCAGCTAGTGGCCCCCAACATCGTTCTCTGTCCTTGGTCCAACCCCAGCCCTAGTTCAGCCTCTTAGAGTTCACGGCTGCTGCTTAGGCCTGACATCCCTAAGAGGGGGAATGTGTCCCTGAGCTAACACTCAGGTCCCCTCCAACCCTGTGACTCCAGGTCCATAATGTATGAGGCCCTGAACCCTGGCCAGGCCTGAGCTTCTGCTCTCTTCTCTTTAAGAGCTGGGCCCTCAAAGGCTGCCTTTGAGCCCCAGACACAACTTCACTGGGATTATCACAGCAACCCAACCCTGCTTTCAGTCCTGAGGCAGAGCCATTCTACTGACCTTCACAAGACCTGAATCACTAGGGCTAGGTTCTCCCCAGAGGCAAGTCTCTGCAGGCTGCTTGGGGCAGGGGGAGGCAGGGTGAAATGAGCTGAGACACTGACAGGAGGCTGCCAGCCTGCTCTTGCCCTCCCTTCTCTTGTTCCCCCATGAGCAGGGAGGCCCTATCACTCTCTAATGAGTCTGATAAAGCAATTCAATTTTCCGGGCTGGGAGAGAACAGGGCATGCTGGGAAAGGATGCTGGCTCCTTGGCCTGGACCTGAAGGAGGAGGGTCAGTCCCTGGCAGGAGCCAGAATGCCAAAAAGGGAAAGTGTGAGCACCAATGGATAGGACCTTGCCTTGGCCTGGAGGCCCTCAAAACAAAGGGGTTGCAAAGAGGGAAGATGGAGAGGAGATTGGATGGCTGCAGTCATCCCAAAGAGGCTGAGCCCATACAAAGCCCAAGTGGGGAAAGGGGAAGGGTGAATGGCTGATTCCAGGCTTTCGGCTTCCCACGGACAGGGTCAGCCTCAGCATTCAGAAGGTGAGGACCTTATTGTGGCAGGGGGGCCTGGAAAGGGTGCAGTGCTTGACAGCCCCCATCGGTGCCCCTCTGGAATCTCCCATGACCCTTTCTTCCTGTTCTTTCGCCACACTCTCACTCCTGATGAGGGAGACCTACTGTGGCTGACACCTTCTGTGTACTGGCTCTCAGATGCTCTTCCCTGACAGCCTGAAGAAATCAGGGCACCCAGGAGAGGACAGCAGAGAAAAGGTGAAAATGGGAGAAAGAAGCTTGGGGAACTAGGAATTTCCAATAGTGGCTGCTTTGTGGTCTTAAGTCTGTCAGATATCAAGATCTTGGAAGAATAAAGAAGGGAGGGAGTAGGCAGAGTCCCAATGGCAGAGTTAGGCTGGGAGAGGTACCTGAGGTCCTGGAATCAACAAGAAGCCCAGAATCAGCCGCATGTCCATCTACCCACATCATAGCCCAGAGCTCAGGGCGAGGTCCGGAGCCAGGATGTCCTACCACCACCAGGGGGCAGCACCCTCCCATCCATGGTAGGTTGTGTCAGAGGGCTGGGCAGGCGCCTCTCCTGTCCTTCCCGCACTCTGCATTTTGAGGGAACACCAAGACGTCATGCAAAGAACTGATGGGGACAAGTCCCATGTGCTAACTGCAGCATATCGACTCCCCCAGAAAGGCACAGTTAACAGGTGAGCCCAGAGCTCTAAAATAAAACCTTCAGCAAGGATGAGGCACTCTCTGGAGGCCTGGGACTGAGGCTGAGCCCCTGTCTCCGGAGCTGGTCACTGCACTGAGCAGGACGCCCTGGTCCCATTCACCTTTACCCAGCTGCCTCTCCCAGGCTGGGCCCTATGTTTTTGTCAGCTCTTCCTAGATTCCCATGTCCGCACCTCAACTTTCTGATCTCCCTCCCTTCCCTCCTGGTGTTTTTCCCTGGCAGCTTTCTCCCTCTACCCATCTCCCCAGATGCTCACCACCATCCACAGGCACTGTAGAATGGAAGCACCAGTTGGGCAGATTAACTAGGGCGAGTGGCTGTTTTATTTACTGATGTATTTCCAGTGCCTGGAACTGCTTCTGGCATATCGTAGGTATTCAGTAAGTATTCAGCGAATGAATACGTCAATCAGGGGTGGGATACTGTGGGTTTTTTTCCCCTGGCCCACTATACTCCCTTTCTTACAGTGATTGAGTTCAGTCATCCTGATGAACAGAAAGCAGAGGAGAGACCCTAAGGGACTTTGCCAGGACATGGACCGGATAGGACTTGAAAGTTATTCATTACAGATGATTTTTTAATATTCTGTGGTTCTTTCTTCCTCACTCCAGCTTCTGGCCTGTCCTGGGTCTTCTCTTCCCAGTCACCCCTGTGATATTTCTTTTCACGGCAGCAAACTCAAAGCCAGCTACACTCTGAAATATAAATATCAGTTTCGAGGAGCGGGGACTGGGCACAAAGCAGGTGCCAGTAAATGTGTGTTTCTGATTAACTCACGTCCCCTGCATATCAGTACAGGTCATCAAAGATCATTGTCATTTTGGTTTTCTGGCCTCATTAATAATGAGACTTGCTTGTAAAACTCCCTTGTGTTGGCACTGGGCTTTTAACCTTTCCTGAGAGCACACAGAGACCCTTGTCTTGTTTTTCCCAGTTGAGCTAGGTACTGCCTGATCCGGAAATGGGAAATGAGATGGTGACAGGTGTCTAGGGCAGGCGTGTCATTCACCTTTCATTTCTGCCTCAAGATCTCCTGACATCATCCAGACAAGCATGGAGGCTGCCTGAAGCTGTAAAAAAGAAAAAAAAAAAAAACCCAGTGGGGATTCATATGAAGATGTAAAATAGGTTCTGGACTTAACAACAACAAATGAATCTGGAAGTTGCTCTTGGGATAGGGCCAGTAAAATCCAGTTGGTGCCTAATGTTTTGGGTATGGAAGCTTCTCAATCACTTAGCAAACAGTTTCTCAGAGGCAGGCACGGTGGGAGCTACCAAGATGAAAAAACACAATGCCGCCTGTAGGAGCTCAGGGTTAGGGTGGGGAGAGGAGAAATATACACAGGCAAAGTCAAATTGCAATGGGTGGAATAAGAGTAGAAGCAGGAGGGGTCACAAGGCAGCACACAGGCACTTCCTATGTGGCCCCCAGAGCAATGATGAGCAAAAGCTTTAATTCATGGCCTTTCTGGGCCACCCACCCAGCCCACGTCCATAACACTTTTCGCTGCGAACAGAGCCAGAGCTACGGTTTCCTTCCATCGGGCGCAAGAGGCGCTTCTCTGCCCAAGGCCACCACGTCCCCCATTCCATCGCGGAGGCTGTGGTGGCGGGGACAGAGGCGGAGGGCATCAAGACCATGGGCGTCTTGGACTCCTTTGGGTCTCCGAGGCGCAGGATGCGGGGCGGGGTGCTCAGAAGGCCCCAACACGGTGCCTGGGAAAGGAAAGAGCAGCCTGATCCTCGCGACAGCGTCTCTACCCTCTTTCTTCCTTGGCCTTCCGTCAGCCGCAGTGAAACATGCAACCAGCTTGGCGAGGAGGGGGCGACGGACGCAGAAAGAAGAGGCGGGAGGAGGTTAGAGGTCAGGGGTTGAGAGCGCTTCTGTGTCAGCGGGCTGCAGTGGGAGGAGCTGCGGGCCGGGGGAAGGCGGAGAGCAGGGCCGAGGGGGGCGGGAGGGGCTGCCGGCGGAGGCGTGCATGGGCGGTGCTCTGGGCTGGGCACTGGCGGCGAGGAGGTGACGCGCCTTGGCGGGCCTCGGCTCCGGGGAGGAAGGCAGCGCTGGGCCGCCCGGGCCTGCAGCGAGCCTTGTCAGCCCCGCACTGCGCCCCGCCCACCCCGCCCCACGGAGGGCGCGCCTGGGTGAGGCTGGACCCCGGAGGAAAAGGCGGCACTGGAGCTTGGCGGCCGCTGCCGGAGGCTGAGCTAGAGCCCCTAGGGCCCCAGCCCACCGGCGCCGAGGCGCCCCCTCCCCTATGCCACCTCGCGCCCGCCCCCTGCCGCGCGCTTGCGGAGGCCCGCGCCCCGCCCGGAGATGGGGAGACGCGTAGATGGCGTGGCTCCCGGCGCTGCCAGCTCGCAGGAGCCCGGCGCCGGGGCGTTGCGCTGAAGCTCCCTTTCCGCGCGGCCCGGGAAGCCTGCAGGTGTCCTTGGCCACTCGGCCGCCGCCCCGGGTGCTCCTTCGCCAGTGCCCAGAGCCCCGCTCTCCCGAGCGGCCCCGCCCCCCAGGCTCGGCGCCGCGCAGGACGCCCCGTCTGAGGCCCCCCCCGCCCCAGCGCGGCCCCCGCAGCGCTGCGCCCTGTCCGGCGCAGCTCCCAGCCGCGGACGCAGGACCTGAGACTCGTTCCTGCGGGTGCGCTTGTTTTCCAGCTGCCGCCTCGCCCTGAGCAGCCTCCGCCAGCCGGGCCGCCGCGCTCTGCTCTGCCCCGCCCGCCTTCCTCGCCCGGCGCTGGATTTATGAATGGGGGGAAGAGGCCACATGCCTCCGCCGCTGCCTCGTATTGACTGCACGCAGCCCGGGCCCGCGGAGCTCCGGCTGCCGTGAGAGCGTCGGCCCGGCCCCGGCAGCCGCTCGGAGGACTTGTTGCTGCTGCGCTGCCGCCGCTTCAGGGAAGCCGGCTGCTCCGGGGCTTGGTGCGGTCTGGGAGCCGGAGGGTGGCCTGTGTGAGTGTGAGCGCGCGCGCCCGGGACCCTCAAGGTGCGCTTGGACTGTGCGCTTCCTCGTCTTTGGTAGGGGTGAAGTGGGGGCGTGTCTCCGGCCCAGAGCGTCTGTGTGTCCCGTCCTAGCTGGGGACCGCGTGTGTGCCTGCTTCTACCTCCCGGGTTCCTCCCTCTCTCCGCCTCCCTCTCTCTGGCGCTTCCTACCCTAACCCCAACCACCTGTGCACCGGAGAAACCCAACTCCTCCCGCTCTGCGTCCCGGGGAGGGGGGGTTGGCAGGGGCAGGGCCACGCCGCAGAGGGGGCCGCCACCGCCTCCTGCCTCCTCCTCGTCTCCTCCCCTCCCCCGTCTGACGCTACCTCCTCGGGAAGGGTGTTTGGAGGGCAGCGGCCGCCCCAAGCCGGAGCCCTGCAGCGCTTCTTATGATCAGCTCGGTGTGTGTCTCCTCCTACCGCGGGCGCAAGTCGGGGAACAAGCCTCCGTCCAAAACATGTCTGAAGGAGGAGATGGCCAAGGGCGAGGCGTCGGAGAAGATCATCATCAACGTGGGCGGCACGCGACATGAGACCTACCGCAGTACCCTGCGCACCCTACCCGGAACCCGCCTCGCCTGGCTGGCCGACCCCGACGGCGGGGGCCGGCCGGAGACCGATGGCGGCGGTGCGGGCAGCAGCGGCAGCAGCGGCGGCGGGGGCTGCGAGTTCTTCTTCGACAGGCACCCGGGCGTCTTCGCCTACGTGCTCAACTACTACCGCACCGGCAAGCTGCACTGCCCCGCCGACGTGTGCGGGCCGCTCTTCGAGGAGGAGCTCACCTTCTGGGGCATCGACGAGACCGACGTGGAGCCCTGCTGCTGGATGACCTACCGGCAGCACCGCGACGCCGAGGAGGCACTAGACATCTTCGAGAGCCCGGACGGAGGTGGCAGCGGCGCGGGGCCCAGCGACGAGGCCGGCGACGATGAGCGGGAGCTGGCCCTGCAGCGACTGGGCCCCCACGAGGGAGGCACAGGCCACGGCGCCGGGTCTGGGGGCTGCCGCGGCTGGCAGCCCCGCATGTGGGCGCTCTTCGAGGATCCCTACTCCTCCCGGGCGGCTAGGGTGAGTGGCAGGAGCCCGGGTCTCCCCCTCGGGTCTGCAAGGGGTCCCTGGTAGTGGTGGTGGGTAGGGACAGGGAGGAGCAGGGACCGACTTACCTTATCACCGCAGGTTGTTCCCGCCTTCCTCTCAACCCCCTCCGTGGCCTGCAGGAAAATTACACACTCCTACCCTCTCCCCTGCACGCTCCATCAGGAGATTGCACACACTTGACTTACTACTTGGACCTAGTCCCAGCTGCCTGCTTTGCCGCATCCCCTCCAGTGAGTGGGGTGCCCAGCTCAGCTCCTCCACCCACTTCTTTGGTCTGCACAGGCCGCCCTATCTTCAGCTGCCCTCCACTCCGCACAGGACTACGATCCTGGAGAGCTTGAATTTGGCCTTCTGCTGGGGGCAGGGTTGAGGGGAAGGAAACTGGGGTAGGTTTTGTTAGATGCTTCCATGCCGTGCCACCTCATTTACATCCTCCCAGCAGCTCACTGTGCTCACAACTATGCAATTCAGAGAGGGGGACATAGGCTTCAGCATCTTCAGTTCATGAGAGGCAAAGCTGAGACCACAATCCAGCCTCCTTTCCAGGCCTTCTTTCTCCCAGGAAGCATGCCATGCCCCCAAGGCTTCCTGCACACCTGGGATGTCCTGGCCTCAGCTGAGGTGAGAGCAGAATTAAACAGGAAGGGCCTAATGTTCTAGGTCCTGCAGGCTCCCTCGGCCAGTGGCCAGCCACAGGCTTCCTGGTGATGATACCAGATTTTTGTTGCTGCTTCTTTTCTTTCTGCTGCAGCACAAACTGTCTTTCCAGAAAGCCCTGGTTCAGGTTACTGCTTGAAATGGGTGTATGGGGGAAGGTGGAAGCACGGGTTGATTTAGGCAAGACCTAATCCCTACCTACCACCTCCTCCCCAAGTAAATCCAGTTTCCCTAATCCTTTTGGGTGGAAGAAGGGAATGGGGGAGATACTCACCCCATTATGCTTGGACAGCTAAAAAAAAATTCCTGAAGGATGACTTTAGATTCTTCAAAGAAGGAAAGCTCTGGGAGCTGGTGTCTGATCTCATGGTCAGCAGCCTAAGGCCTGGCTGGGGTCTGTCTGGGAGACAGGAAAGAGCAATGTAACTTGTTGGGTCTGGGGACTGCTGCTTGCTGTGGAGCCTGACTGGTTCCTGTGGCACCCCAAATTGCCATGTTAATGAGTCTCAGAGCACCTTTCCTTCCCCAGCACCCCTGTGCTGGACTTCTTCCTAGTCACAGAATAAGGCAGGGTAGGGAATTGAGGAACAAGCCTGCAGGGAAAAGCTAGGCTGGCATAAATGCCAGGCCAGGGCAGATGCATCTTCTGCCTGGAAGAGAAGGGAGGAGCAGAGGTCTCAGGGGCCATGGCATACCAGGCTGGGGCTGCAGGCAGCCACAATAAGGCAGGGACCTTTCTCAGGACTGAGAACAAAACTAGAGGGAGCTGCCTGGGTTTCTTTCCTTGCAGCCCTGAGACCAGCTCAGAAGGGGAGGGCACAGTCATGCCCCTGGACTGAGTCTGCTATGAGTTCTGTGGGCTTCTCATGTAGATCACTAACCTTGCTAGTGTTAGCACTTGGCTGTCTGCATTAGAGGAGAGAGACAGGCACACATCATTCAGACTCTTTCAAAGTTGGGGGTGGGGGAGGAGAGTTAGAGATAGGGATGGGGAAAAGGGACAAACTAGAGCAGCAGAGATGAGATGAGGTGGTTAGGGGAGCTAGGCCCTATTTCGAAGCATTCTAGGGTTTCTGAGGGTTTTTCACTGCTCTTCTTCCCTCCTGGAATTCCAAGTGGTAGCCCACGTATCATTGAGTTTATGTATCATTGAGTTTATTTTCTCCCTAACTCACTGCTGAATGACCAAGCCAGGGGGCCTCTTTGAGTAAGCTCAGAGCCTGGCCTGCCCCTTGAAGTCTTCCAGGAACCCAAGGTGCTTTGCCCCTTTGACCTGGAATCATGTCAGCCCAGGCATTCCAGTTGAGGTCTTGAAGTTTGTGATGGGGCAGAGTTAATTCTTCCATTTAAACATTGAGAAAACCAGGATGCAGAGACATTAAGTTTCTTGCCAAAGACTTGAACTAATAGCAGAACCAGGAAACCTTCTGGTTCTTAATCCTGATGTGAATATCTGGATGGAGCTCTGGCCAGCACATGCGCCAAAAGAGGACTTGCTTCCTGCTGAGGAGCACAGGCAAAGGCAAGCCCTCCTCACCTGCTCCCGGGACATACAAGTGGGAATACATAATTTTTGAAAATTAGTGAATAACTGCTCATTATTGAGCACCCCAGACAGATACATTGCTCTATATACTTTACATTAATCGCTAATCCTCCCAATAATCCTAAAACCCGGTGATTATCCCTGTTTAATGGATTGAAGCTGTGAGAAGGTAAACAACTTGCCCGAGATCACACAGCCAGATAGTGGCTGGGCTTTGAATCAAAGCCAGAGTCCCTGACTCCTAAGCCTTTGCTCTTGTGATTACAATACGTTCTTTCCACTGAACTAGGCTCCTGTTGAGGCGGAGAACTTGTTTCTTACTCTGGCCTGAGAGGTGTCCTTCTGAGGTTCTCTATCTCCTGTGGATGGCATCAGAAAACCCAGGGGCAGTTGGAGATGTGAGAAGGAAGACTTATTCTATTACCCTCCAGCCCTGAGGGTATATGCCATGTGGGGAGTTCTGGGGCTGCACTTTCACCCCTCCGTTTGTCCCTGGCTAGTCACCCTGTCCCTTCCTTCCCAGCCCTGTTCCCCCAGGTATGTGTGCTACCTTCCCTCACTCACAGCTGCCTCCTCCCTGGAAGGGCCTGCAGCACTGTCAGGCAGTGGGCAAAGGAGGGCAGAGGAGCAGTGCTCTGCCCGGAGGCCTGCTTTCTCACACAGCAGCCTGGTCATTTGAGTAGTGCATTATGACAGAAACAAAATGATACAAATGGAAAGTGAACTGAGCTGATTATGAGAGCCTGTTGCCTAGCTACAGGCCTGGCCCAAAGAGCTGTTCCACTCAGGCAGGCTCCTGGGCTGGGATGCTCACCCCTGCTCCGTTAACTGTCTGGGCCCATGGGTGGCTGCTGCTGGTGGTTCTGTTCCTGTGGCCTGAGCTGGGAACAGGCACGCGGAGCAGACTGGTCCTATCCTTACTTGCCCACTGCCTGCTGCCCAGGGCGCCTTCACAGCCTGAAGGGGCCCAGTGGAGGTTTGGCAGCATCCAAAGCTATAGAATCCTGCACCTTCTCTTCCGAGAGCAGACAAGAGGCCTGAAGAATGGGCCCAGGGCACCCTTCCACTACCCTAGTCTCCAAGGTCTCTGGGACAGGGCTGGTTTTAGCTCAGCTGTCAGCCTTATTAAAGATAAGGATTTGGCTAAATCAGTGCATTTTTCCTCTAATGTTTCCCATTTTTCCTGTGATGTTCCCCTTCTGAGTAGAGGAGGGAACCCCCAGGAACTCCCTGCTCCAGGAAGGCAGCTCCAGCCGGGTCCTCCCCTTTGTTACATGTCAGTTACTATGAGGAGGCTTGGCCTGTGCTTGGCCTAGGTGAGGCAGGTGTTGTTAACATCTGCACGTCAGTATACAGATGAGGAAACAGGCCTGATGGGGCTGCTCAAGGTCACACCGCTTATGGTAGTACTAGCATCCAAACCCAGGTTCCCTGAATCTAAGTCTGTGCTCCTCCTACGGCCTCTGGCTCTTTCCCAGAGACGACCTCTGGCTTCCAGAGGGTGGCCCCTCACTAGAGAGCCGCTTCTTCCACTCTGCTCTAAACTCTCCCTTTACTTCCTACTCCCTAGAATTACTCAAGTCTAACCTCTCTTCTTGCTGTGGGATTTCCATAGGAAAAATGAAGGGGGCGTGGTTAGGAGAAAAGACTAGGGGAAGTTCCCTAGCCCAGGCGGAGCATGAAACCAGGTCCTTCTAGGAAAGGTGCAGAGCTCCATTCCTGCCCGCCCCCTTCCGAAGTTCCCTGCCTTCTCTGGTCTGGGCATTGCCTGGGGGACAGGTCAGTGGTCACGACAGGCTTTAGAGTGAGGGCCAGACTCACTGATGCTGTGCTCTCTGAGCTAGGGTGAGTCAGGAACCCGAGCCCAGGAGGGCAGTACCCTGGCTTTCTGAGCTCCCCAGGAGGGCAGTGCCAGCCTGCCTTGGGCAGCCCCTCCGCCCCGTTCCTGAAGTGCAGGAAGGGGCCAGGCTGAAGGCTGCAGGCCTCCCTCCCTGTAGACCCTGCCCTCAGGGCAGCCTCCCAGTTTCCACTTGGGTTTGTTTTCTTCTCCTGTTTTGAACAGAACAACATTTGTCTCTGAACATGTTGTCTCTGAATGCTGAGGTGTTTCTGATTGTCGCATTTGGGGTGGGGTGTGGAGTGGGGGAAGGGCAGAAAATAAACAAGCTATTTTGGTGAGTTGGGGGAAGAGCAGGTAGGAGCAGAGCCAGGCAGCTTGGCTTTGGGGACAGGAGACCCTGGGCCCTTCACCCCCACCCATGGGCAGTGTCAGCCTGGGATGCTGGGCACCAGAGCTCTGTATCACCCTGTTCCCTGTGCATAACTGATCTGCCATGACCTCTACCCCTGCTCCCTGCTGGAATTTTCTTAAGGCTAAGGGGTGGTTACCTGGCCCCTAGCAAGGGTCCCTATCAGGAAGTGGACCTGGCTCACCCTGGAGGGCAGCAGAGGTCCTAAGGCCCCAGCACTTAGAGGTACTTAGTGGGCATACCCTTGTCACTTTGTCCCAGTGAGTCTGATGACCTCTTCTTATGACAGGCTCACCAGGACCAGGAGAGAGAGCAGGTGGTCACCTTGGACCCAGTCATTTAGAAGACCCTTACTGTGCACTTACTGTACACATCCCAGACACGTGTGGGGTTCTGGAAATCCAAACATGAGTCCGAGGGGGGTGCCCTGCTCCTGACAAAAGCCAAGTCAGGTGGCGTAAGTGACGGTCAAGGGAAATTAGGTGACAAGAAATGGCAACAGTAATACAAGATGGATCATGAGAGGTGCCACGGGAGTCGTAGAAAAATAAAGTTCAACGGGAAGTGAGAGGAGGAATCAATAAATCCCACCTCTGCGTGGGATGGGGTTGGCAGGGCAGTTGAGGGAGGCTTCCGCAAGGAAATAGAAGTTGAGTTGGGTGGGCCTTGTAAGATACTGACTTAGTGCCCTTCGATAATTTTTAGAAATAGGCACGTTATAAATAAATATGTAAATAAATAAAATTTCACTGTGAGTAGTGCTAAACCATGCAGCGTTAGGGAGAGGGGGAGTTTTCTGGTCAGGAGGCCAGCCCAAGCAGAGCGAAGACAGCATAGGCCCTGGATGGGCAATAATCAGGAATTCCATTTGAATAGTGGGTTCTTGGATAGTGATCCGGGCCAGACTGAATTCCTTCAGGGACTGGGACTTATTTGTTCTGGGCAACCCAGAGGCCCTGAGAGGCCCCAAGTGCTGGCTTATCAGATGGCAAGCGTATGTAGAGGTGGGCTCTGGACACTGGGACCAGAAGGTCCTGGCTCAGTACAGGGTGGGGGCAGGGCCAGGTCCCGTTCCTAGGGGTGCCCGTGGAGGGGAGAGGAGGGAATGTTTCTCTACTGGGACCTGGGCCTTGGTGCAGGCCCTCAGCCAGGAGCCAGGGTTAGCTCAGAGATGCTTTGTTTGGTAGACCCTCTCATTTCCTGCCTCTTACCCCCAGGGTTGCCCCCACTGTCCTCCAGCACTGCCTGAGCATGAGGATCAGGCTTCCCCGGAAGGCTCAGTCCCTCACCCCATCTCCCCAGATCTTACTCTGCCAGTGTCTTTGGCTGTGTTCTCGATTTTCCCTTCTCCTACACTTCATCCTTAATATAGGTTCTTGGGCCTGAGTCTCCTTATGTTTATGTGTCCATCTGTCTCCCTGGCCCTTCTTCCCTGGGCTCTCCTCCCCTGCCCCCGCTGATTGTGTTCAGTTCCCAGTGATTGGTGTCTGTCACCTCTCCCCTCGACCCAGCCTGCCCCAGATTCCTGGAACGCTCTAGGCTTTGTGCTGAGTTTTACAAGTATCGTTTCTTTGCATCCTCAAAACAACCATACAAGGTAGATACTACCCTCATACAAGGTAGATACTGCCCTCGTCCCCTCAGACGTAGCAAGCAGATTGTAGCCCCAGGACCTTTGCACTACTTGTCCCTTCTGCCTCGAACTCTCTGGGTCTTCCTGTGACTCACTCCCTCACTGTTGAGGGCTGTTCAGGTGTCATCTTGCCATTAAGGCCTTACCTGACCTCTCTGCTGGAAGCAACTCCCCTGTCCTCACACCCCTTATCTCCTTTTTCTCTTTATTTTTTTCATAACACTTAGACCACCTGACATACTGTGTATTTTGCTTGTTTATTTGTTAACAGTCTGCCTCCATTAGAATGTAAGGTCCAAGGGGCAAGGGTGGTTGCCTGGTATTTTCCCCAACACAGTATCTGGTACGTAGTAGGTGCTCCTTTTTCCTTTTCATAAATGAAGACCTTAAGGCTCGGAGAGGTGAAGGAACTCATGCAGGGTCTCATAGGCAGGCAGTAGCAGAGCCCAACTTGAACCCGGAAGTGTGTGACTACATTTCTACAAGGACAGTCCATCAGTGGGATTAGTGGAGGACGCTGGTAATAGGGCTGAACACCTGGGCCTTGGAAGATGGGTGGGTTTTCAGCAGGGCACAGCCAGCCAGTGTGTCTGAGGAGCCCAGGGGGCGCAGGGAGCTGTGAGGATAGAGGATGGGAGCCTACTGTCCAGGGTGCTGAGACCCTCCCGCATCCTTCTAGCAGGAGAGGAAGTGCTGCTGGCGGAACCAGCTCACTGGCAGTTTTCTACTTGAGGAGCTTTGACTTCCAGTAGAATCCATGCCCTTTGTGGTGGGAAGAACTAACAGCTTCAGCCATGAAAACCAGGACAAGTCACTCCTCCCTGGGCCTCAGTTTCTTCATCTGTAAAACAGCAGAAATGAAGTAGAACTGGATAACGTTCTCAGTCTTTTTCACTTCTAAAAAGCAAAGATTCTGTGATATTTTGGCTCCAGATTCAGCTCACCTTCAAAAGCTGCACGCAGGGGACCTCACCCCTCCTCAGCATTAATCTCTATTTTATGGAGCACTTATTGGGTGCCAGGCATTTACCATGTAGAGGCTCATTTAATTCTACAGTAACACTATGAAGCAGGTACTAGTACTGTCCCCATTTGATATAGAGGAAACAGGTGCAGAGAGTACATTTACCTGGTCTAGTGGCAGGGCCAGGATGAGGAATCCAGGAAGTCTAAACCTGGGGCCAAGACTTCTAGTGTAGGGTTCGTTAGCTGTTCTCTCCCTTTAGTCTGTCAGCACAGGGCACATGAGAGGGAGGCTCAGATGTCCACTGCTAGCTCTGTAGGATGGCAGGATGGCCCAGTGGGGAATGACTAGAAGGCTCGAGGCTGAGGCTTTGGCCTCTAAGCAGGGTGGTGTTGCTGTAGCCACCTCTTCTTCCCTTGGCCCCCTTTTGTGCTAGAAAGTCAAGGGAGCGCTGTGAGGAAGAAAGCAGTATCTCTGCCCCCAGAGGAAGGCCTGGTGAAAAGCGCCATTTGCAAGCAGGATCAACCACCTATGAAATAGTTCAGTTTGGGAGCAACTTAGGGCAGAAAGGAATAATTTGGGCCCTGAAGGGGAACCTGTAACCTCAGGACCCACCTGGAGCAATGTGCCACAGCTCAGACTGCAGCTCTGTCTCCTTGGAGAGTGAGGTCTTCTTGAGGCCTGCTGGATGCCTGCTGCCCCAGCCCTGGAGAGGCCACAGTGAAGATTGAGGCCCCACCAAGGTTTCAGCAAAGGAGGAGGGGATTGTCCTCTCCTGCTTAGTCAGAAGGGCCAACTGGGAAGAGCTTTGAGCTGAGAGTCAGGAGACTTGGCCTCAGTGTGATCCTGAGCAAATCATCTGCCCTCTCTTGTGCCTCTGTTTCCCCTAAAAAATGGGCACACATGGCCACTCTTTAGCTCCCCTCCTCTTCTAGAGGGTGGAGGTAGAGGGTAGCAGTTAATAGTAGATGGGGCAGTCTTGTGTTTTGAAAAAAAAGCAAAGGTGAGTGGACAGACAGGAATCCAAGGGGTTGTTCCCTAATCCAGGATGCGGCTGGTACCCACTGGGCCTGAAGGACTCTTGCCTGTCGCAGAATGAGCCCATGGTGGTGACAGTTGAGGAGGGCAGCGAGGCAAGTATCCCTGCTGTGAGAGGATGGCCAGGGCCACACTGGCCTCCCTCCCGCCAGCCCTCTGCTCACTCCCTTGGCAGCTCTTCCTGAACTTGTTTTTCCGAGTCACTAATTAACTTCATGCTCCGTCTCCCAGGTGAGTCTGCTCCCCTGGCTAACTTTTCCTCAGAGAGCCAGCTTCTACTCCCATGTTTCCTGGCAGAATTGGGTTATGCTGTCCCTGCCCCTTACCTCAACCTCTCTGTTTTTCGGGGGAGAGAGTGGTGCCAGGACTGAATTCCCAGCATGACTATGGCCACGGACAGGCAGTTTTGCCAACTCACCCCTGGATGGCCATGGAGAGCCCACAGGCTGGAGCCATTTACTTAATGCCCATATCAGCCTGTATTGACTTGGCAGCCCCTTTCTCAGAGGAGGAAGAATGAGGCCAGAAAAGGAACTTAAATTTACCTTTACTGGGGAGAAACGGGCAAAAGCTCCAGCAGTGTTGTAAAATAGAGAAAGTGTGTGTAATTGTTATTACAAATGCATTTCATCTCCGTTCATCCCGGACCCAGCCTTCTCCTAACATGCCGTTTCTGATCAACCCATCCAAGTTAAAGTGTAAATGAGGTACACTGAGGTGTGTGATGGGGGATCTGTCCTAAGCCCAAGGCACACATTCCTGCGGGTGAAATAGCAGTCATCAGGGAGCAAACTGGGAACAGGATCATTCAGAGATGGCTTTCCCAGGCCTGTGAATTGACCTTGCCTGGGAGGTGGTGAAAACATTGTGGTATGAAGAAAAGGTACAGCCTTTGAAGTTAAACAGTTCTGAGTTCAAATCTGATTTTCATCCCTTCCAGGCTGTGTGACCTTAGGCAAGTATGTAACCTCTCTGATTTTCAGTTGATCCTGCATAAAATGAGATAAGGCCTGCTTCACAAGGTCACTGGGAGGATTGAAAGCAATTGAAGCATATACAGAGTGCTTAACAGTTCCAGGCACAGAAGAGACAGCTGATGACTATTCATTCCCAGATTTCCCCCCTTGAACTTGCTCCCGCTCCAGAAGCCCTGGAGGTGCTGCTGCTTGCTTCATTTTCCTAGGTTCCCTTGTATTCTTCATTGGTGTTCTGCAGTGCAAAGTACAAGGTGTGCCCTCCCCATCCCAGTGCAGACTCCCAGGGAGGAAAACCTCTCTGAGTCCTCACTAGACAGGGGACAGGGACATGCCAGTGCCTGTCTACATAGCCAGGTGGAAATCAGGGTGGGTCAGGTAGGCATGGGATTACCAAATGTTACCATGAGGCCACAGACCTCCCTTACCCACCTATTTAGGCTCAGCCATCTGGTCAAGGAGGAAGTGCAGTCCAGCTGTCACGCAGGACAGGCGGCAGCAGGAGGCATGAGACTGGACCCCATCAGTGGGCACCCTGACAGTGGTGAATGGCATGGCATGAATAACACATGAAGGCTCCGTAATTGGTGTTATTACACATGCATTTCATCTCCATTCATAATGATTGGACACTTAAACCCAGCCGTTCCTCTGCTGCATGCTGCTGTCATCCTTCTAGCGGAGATCCCAGCAGCTGTCGGGATTAGCCCCTGCCACCGTGATGCTGATGGATGTGGTTCCTTTTTCTTTGGAGCTCGAGTTCCAGGAAATGTCTGTTTGTGGGAAGGAGTGGGACTGGTTCTTGTGACCAGATCACCCTGTCAACTGCCACGGTGCATGTTATCCACCTTCAGGGACGTCCTCACCGTCTAGGCAGTCAGCAGGGACATCCTGAGGTGAGAGGCAGAAGAGACTATGGCTCATAGGCTCAGCCAGGAGAAAGTAGTCTAGGGTCATTCCTTGTAGCAACCTGCCTCTGGGCATCCCTTCATACCGTGGACCTCAAACTGTAGTGTGCATTAGGATTACTTAGAAGGCTTAGTAAAACATTGCTGGACCTTACCCTCAACACTTCTCACTCAGTAGTTTTAGGTAAAGTTTGAAATTTGCGTTTCTAACCAAAGGACCAGAGACCTAATGCTTCTAGTCCAGGACCGTTGCCTTAAAGCCCAGTTACTGCAACTGTGGTGCGTGGAACAAAGAGCCTCACCTGAGTGCTTGTTACAAATGCAGAATCACAGGACCTGCCGCAAGCTTCTGGATCAGGAGAGCATTGTGACGAGATTCCCAGGTGGTTTTTACACCCATTGCAGCTTGAGAAGCATTAAAACGCAAATGGGTCAGAGGTGGGCAGAGCTATGGAACGCAGGTCTGGCAGCTGTTGATCTCTGACCAGTTGCTTCCAGCCAAGAGCAGCTTCTCTCTTTTGTGATAAAGATTGGGAAACATTATCCTAGAGCCCCTGAGCAGATAAATAAAGACCCTCTGAGGGGGGACTTCCAGCCCCTGACTCCATATGTTAATCCCACCTTTTACCCTGGAATGCCCTTCCTGGTAACCTTCAAGCAGAAGTCTATGTCCGCAGCTGGGCCCATCCATCCCTGTCTGACAGCTGTCCCCTGCTCTCCTCCCCTGCCCATAGGTGGTGGCCTTTGCCTCTCTCTTCTTCATCCTGGTCTCCATCACCACCTTCTGTCTGGAGACCCATGAGGCCTTTAATATCGACCGCAACGTGACGGAGATCCTCCGTGTGGGGAACATCACCAGCGTGCACTTCCGGCGGGAGGTAGAGACAGAGCCCATCCTGACCTACATTGAAGGAGTGTGCGTGCTGTGGTTCACGCTGGAGTTCCTGGTGCGCATCGTGTGCTGCCCTGACACGCTGGACTTCATCAAGAACCTGCTCAACATCATCGACTTTGTGGCCATCCTGCCCTTCTACCTGGAGGTGGGGCTGAGCGGCCTGTCTTCCAAGGCAGCCCGCGATGTGCTGGGCTTCCTGCGTGTGGTGCGCTTTGTGCGCATCCTGCGTATCTTCAAGCTCACACGCCACTTTGTGGGGCTGCGTGTGCTGGGCCACACCCTACGGGCCAGCACCAATGAGTTCCTGCTGCTTATCATCTTCCTGGCCCTGGGCGTGCTCATCTTTGCCACCATGATCTACTATGCCGAGCGCATCGGGGCCAGGCCCTCCGACCCTCGGGGCAATGACCACACCGACTTCAAGAACATCCCCATTGGCTTCTGGTGGGCTGTGGTCACCATGACGACACTGGGCTATGGGGACATGTACCCCAAGACATGGTCAGGCATGCTGGTGGGGGCGCTGTGTGCGCTGGCTGGCGTGCTCACCATCGCCATGCCGGTGCCTGTCATTGTCAACAACTTCGGCATGTACTACTCCCTGGCCATGGCCAAGCAGAAGCTGCCCAAGAAACGGAAGAAGCACGTGCCACGGCCGGCCCAGCTGGAGTCACCCATGTACTGCAAGTCTGAGGAGACCTCCCCCCGGGACAGCACCTACAGTGATACCAGCCCCCCTGCCCGGGAAGAGGGTATGATGGAGAGGAAACGGGCAGGTGAGATTAGGGATTGGGAAGGAAAATCCCTTTTCCCCCAGTGGCCGAGGGAGTTTCCAGGTGACCCTCAGCCCTTGGGATTTGGGCTGGTGTTTTATTGTGTGGGGATAAGCAGAAGATGTGCCTTTATGAGAGCAAAGTGTTGAGGCTGGATTTCTCTATCCTCTGGCTGGGTCTCCGAGAACTTCCCAGACATGAGATCTTTGGAGCGAGTATTCCACCCAGTGTAGGCTGTGAGGGGCAGTGCATGGGGCTGTATATTAGATGTCCTGGTTTCTAATCCCATTTTGGCCACTGTGCTGTGTGCCCTGAGGCCAGTCACTCACCCTCTCTAGGAGCCTGTAAAATGGGAGTGATATCATATCCTACCCTTGAGACTTTGAAAGACCCAAATGAATGACAGATACGAAAGTACTTTGAGAAGTTAAAACCACTTCATAAATGTCAGGCACTGTCATTATTAGCCAAAGATCAGGGCAGCTGTTCTTCCAAGGTACATCAACACATGAATCACTTCTTTGCAAACGTTCGAATCTGGTATCTTGGCCTAATAAATGTGATAACGTAATAGTAGTGGGAGGCTGCCTTCTGTTCAGCGCAAGCTAGTGAGTCCTGGGCTCAGGGTTTGACATGGGTTGGAAAGGAACTGAGGAGGGAGTGGCCTAGACACTGTTGGGAAGGGGAGGAACATGGAAGAAACTGGTATCTGTGCCCTGGAAGAGGAGAACCTGGGCATCTGAATCCTGTCCCTCAAGGACAGGAAAGGCCATCCCAAAAAAGCTCATTTCCGCCCCTGAATCAGGAGATGGGGAATGGAGAACAGCTTAATCCCCAGCAACATGGACTTAGGCTGGAGAGCGGGAAAGGCATCCTTACTGTTATGTGGAGGCTGGGCTCCTGGGAAAGGAATGGAATTCCTGGTATGGGGAGCTGGACTGGAGCCAGGAGACTAAGGCTAAGCTCTGGGACAAAGTGGGACTGACCCTGCAGGAGAGACGCCTGGCTCGGGACACTCACCCATGGCCTTTGGCATGTGCCCATCTTACATGCCTGGATCCTCTCATTCCCTAGGGTCGTGTCAGGGGCCTGGGTCTTGATAGAATAGCACCCATCAGGCTTCCCATTTCTCCCCCACCAAAGTGATACCCCTTGCTAATTCGTGGATATTAATCTCCCAGGGAATTTCAGCCACACTCTGAGGCCTATTCAGGGCTTAGAGAGAATCCTAATATTAACATGTGGAAGTCCTTAGGTCGGCTCCTCAAGGCACACTTCATGGTGGCCCTATCAGCCTTGCCCCTTAGCCTGACCCTGGCAGCAGCCACATTAAGGGCATGCCTGGCCAATGGCGGGGCCGCTGTCTTTGCATAGAGTAGCACCCCCTTCTCCAGATCCCAGGGCCGAGCTTCACCTGTGCTGCTGCCTGACAGAGGCAAGGGGTGGGGACTAAGCCCATAGCTCTTGGGAGCTGCACCAGAGCTTTTCCCGTGGTATCCTCCCCAGACAAACGTCAGCCCTAATTGCAGAGGGCTCTAGGTCTTTGGGGCACAGGACTCTGACCTAGATGCCTAGTGAACCAGAATGACTGTCATCCAGAGATAAAGCATGGACACCACTTTATAGATTTAACCCTTGCTGTGCCACCCCTCACCCCTAGCAAGCTAGGCATTCTCCATGGGAGTGCAGACTCATCCAAGAGCCAGCCTTAGCCAGAACCAAGGAGGAAGTAGAGTCTGCAGCCTGCGTTGGGCTGATCTCCTGGGGCAGCCGTCAGCAGGCAGATTTGGGGAGTCGCTGTTGTAGGGTATCTGTGCTGTGGCTTCATCCCTGAGGAAAGACCCTAGGCTGAGGCTGGGAGGGAAGCCAGCCTTCAGACCAAGCACAGCATCCTGCCTTTGCCCTGATGACACGGCCTCCCAGGTAGATGCTAGGCCCCCTCCTGAGGTTGAGGAAGTGACACTCTGGGTCTGGGAGACCCCAGATGACCCCATGAGCAAGGCCCAGGCAGCCCCTCATGCACCCTCCTTTCTGTGTGCCCCCTTCAGACTCTAAGCAGAATGGCGATGCCAACGCGGTGCTGTCTGATGAGGAGGGAGCTGGCCTCACCCAGCCCCTGGCCTCCTCCCCAACCCTCGAGGAGCGCCGGACCCTGCGACGCTCCACCACTCGAGACAGAAGCAAGAAGGCAGCTGCCTGCTTCCTGCTCAGCGCTGGGGACTATGCCTGCGCCGATGGTAGTGTCCGGAAAGGTATGGCTTCCCAAGCTGGACAGGTGGGGAGCCCCCCAAGAGCTGAGTCTCCCCAGTCCCCCCCAAAGAGCTTGAGGTCCCCCCCTCCCCTGAGACCATGGCCACCATCTTCTCTGCCTTGGATGCATCCCCGCTTTTAGAATAGGTAGCTGATCTCCAGTCCCTGGATTAGAAAGGCCACCTCCATCTCAAAAGGGCATACGGCTCCCGTCCAGCTGCCCATGGGAAAGGGCAGCACTGGAGGGTTGAGGGCACACAAGGCCAGGGCCCCGCCCCGTGCGTCCATTGCATCTCTTTCTCTTCCTCTGGTTCCCACTGCTGCCTTCACATGCCCCCGCTCCACAGGGTTACTGCCAGCCTCTCCCTAGGCCTCCTTTAAACACAGCTAAGGCTTCCCAAGTAGGTCACCCCTCGAGGTGCCAACAATGTTCAGGAGTCAGGGAGCCCCTTACAGGCCCCGCATCCTCCCATCCTGCCCCAGGGGTCCTGGAGCACAGGATGGGCAGACCTCCATCTGCAAGTGCCTAGGGTGTGACTCCTCTTGAGGCAGTGCCAGAAGTGACCAGGGGGTAGGGCAGGTGAGTAGGAGGAGTGGGTCCCATCTGAGGAATGCTCTGAGGATTTGGATAGGTAGAGGGAGCAGCCCATTCTCTGCTTGTCAGAAAAGTCTGAAATTCCCCAGGCTCCAAGCCTGCGACATGGCAAGGGCAGAAGTTGGGCTGTGGAGCTAAGGGATTCGGGGCCTCGGGAAGGGGTCAGGAATGATCAAGGATGGTGGAGAGCCTGTGGTGACTGAGAACCAGGGGTCTTAGGACCAGACACTCCTGCCTGGTTTTCCATCATTTATTCGTCTCTTTTGCCCTGTTCCTGTTACCTAATCTCTCTCAACTTTCTGCCTATTTCTAGAATAAACCCTGATTCCCCCTTTTTTTTTTTTTTTTACCATGATAGACTAGGAATTTATAAACCCTGATTCCCTCCAAAACAAACTCTTCCCCAGATTCTCTGCCACTTCTTAACCAGCTGGATTTCCCATCCCCCATTTCTCTCTGTCCCCAGATCCCAGACCCAAACTAAGTTGAGTAAGGCAGGGACAGTGGCAGCTACAGGAATAGCTTGTGATGCCTCTATCCCTCCGAACGTGTCCCTGGCCTGCCAGCCCATGCAGGCTCCCTGGGCACTTTCTAGTTCCTTTCCCAGCCCTTCCAATACCACTGTTCCCACAGAAGCCCCAGGCTCCCGGGTCTAACCAGGCCCTAAAAGGCATGTATCCAGCTTTGCTGGGTGTGTATTCTGTGGGCTGGCAGAAGCAGGAAAAGTGATCTGGTGCCTGGAAGGAGGTGGTCCAGCAACCCCAGCAAAAGGCTGCAGATGGAGAATGCTTAGACCTTGTACCCTCGCCTGTGTTCCTTTGTTCACCCCATGTCCTATCCTTGGGCCCTGGATGTGGCCTTCTCTCCTGCCTACCATCCCAAACAGGCAGTGGCTTCCACTGTGTCCTTGCTCAGTGCCCAAAGCCTTGCTTTGGCTGGACCATGCTAAGTGGATAGTCTAGAACGAGCGGTCCCTGTGTAGGACTCAAGAACACAGAGCTGAGTGCCATGCACACCTGCTTTCCTCCCTGGGCAGCGAGGGGCTCAGTGGAAACAGGTGTGGAAGAGGCCATGAGGGTACCAGTCAGGAGGGACCACGAGAAACAGGGAGTGGGCTGCACCTGGGGAGGGAGGTACACATGCACGGGCTAGGGGAGCCAGCGTCCCACCCTCCAATATCCCTGGGGCGCCTGTGGGGCCTGGCTGCTCTGTTTTCAAGATGCCTCCACAGTGCTTCTTGGCAACAAGCATGCAGCTCAGCCAATTAGGGTGACCTTCGAGAGGGAACAGGTGGGTTGCTGGGAAACAGGCCCTGCTAGGCAAGCGTGGCAATTAACATCGCCAAACTCCCAGTGCGCACTCCGCAACTTTCCCCACACCACACCGTGCCGCACTTCTCCACACTCGGGTCACGTTTAAGAACGGGAGTGAGTGGGCCCGGGCCTCCTCCACACAGGTCCATGTGTCAGAGTGCCAGTTCCCTGGGAGGATGGTGGCAGGTGCGAATTAGGGCTTCTTAGGGTCAAGAAGGTCGATGCTGGGGGCTGGGGGGTCTTTGTGCAGCTGGACTAAGGAGCTGGGGGTTGCTGGTGGCGGGGAAGCTTATCTGGGGACGGGACAGGATAAAAGTCAGCTGGGTGTGGGGCCCTAGAGTCTGTCCTCAGGAGTCCAGATGTAGACAGTGAAAGAGGGCCCAGGAGGGCCAGGCCCCTGCACCCCCGCTCAGGGCCGCCGCCCTGCAGTGTTCCCTGGAGTGTGGCCCCTGAGGAGCTGCGTCCGCTGACCCGTGTGCCTTTTCTTCACCAAGGCTGTGGAAAGTCCCGGAGTCTAAACAACATAGCTGGAACAGCTGGAACCAGCCTGGGGCTGTCTCCACTGGCATTGCGATACAGCTCGCCCTACCCTCTGAGAACGTTTCTGCTCACCCCCTTCCAGCCCCTCACCGGCCCACCCCCTGGTCACTCTGCCCCTTAGCTGCACCTTCCCCTCCAGGCACATACACACAAACAGGCGCCTTCCATGCCCTCAGCGCTCTCTCCCCCAGGGCCCACGGGGACGGCAGGAGGGAGCAGTCAGGAGAGGAGAACGTAGGCCCCTGAGCCTCTCCTCCACAGCTCCCAGCTTCCCGAAAGGTTCCGCTCTGGAACAGGAGAGCAAAGGGGAGCTCAATCCCAGGGCTTCTCCCCACCCATACCGGCCTCTTCCTGGGCCGTAGGTGCACACTCTGGACCTGTCTCTCGGCCTTGCCTCCCTCTTGGGGTCCCACCGAGGCCAGTCTCAGCCACCAGGCGTGTATGTGCACACAGTGCGCCTGGGGCCAGTCAGCCTTGCTGGGGAGCTGGGCCTATGTTAATATTTTTAATCACTGCGAATGTATTTCCACTCCTCATAGCCTTTAACCAGTAGCCAAACAGCCTGTCTGTCTGTCTGTCTGTCCACCCCACACCCAGACCAGCAAGGAACAAGGCTGTCATGTGGGGCATCTCTGCTCGTGTAAAGGTGGTTTGACTCCTTGGAAGAGCAGTGCCTATGGGCAGTGCTGCCCTGGGAGAAGAGGCCTGATGTTTTCTGTCTCTGGCTTGGGGCGCAGGCGGGGGTCCCTAGCGCTGTAGCCTCAGGCTTGGTGCAGGTCGTGGGCGGCTGCCTAGGCAAGGGAGACCCTTCCCTCGGGAAGCCTCTGCCCAGATTCAGTGGTGACTCCCACTGGCGGCACCTGGTGTCCCTTCTGCGCCCGGAGCTGCTGCGGCATCGCTCTCCACGCTGCTTCCTCTGCTTCTGCGACAGTTTTTCTTCCCTCTCCCGCTCCCTCAAACTCCCAGCCCTGCCTCTGAGTCACCTGCCGTTCCCACCCAGCCTCTGCGCTTTGTATTCCGGCCAGAACCGGAGACTCATCTAATTTCTATAATTAAGTGTATTCATTTACCTAACGAGCCCAGGAGCACAACAGGTTTGTGAGTCACTGGGTGAGCAGGGGTACGCCTTGCACAGGGGCAGCTGAGGGGAAGTGTGGGGACAGAAGCCATCCTGCCCCCACCTGCTCCTGCCACTTCCAGGAAGGGGGCCCTCCACAGCCTGAGGAACAAGGTTGCCTCAGCCAAGACGTTTCCTGTTTCACCTGATGGGAATTAGACCTGACAGCAGAGCCCTGCGCCTGGCAATTTTTAGAGTCGGATTATGCAACTTTGCGGAGAGAATGACTAAGTAAGGTCCAGATCTGCTCCTTCCATGGTCGGCAAAGATAGGATGGCAGGGCAGCGTCAGGGCTGGGCAGAGGCTGGGAAATCTGGGGCTGTCCGAAAGGTGAACTGGGCAGAGCAGATTGTTGTGTGGGGTTGGGGGTATTGTGTAAAGCCTGTGCCCGGAGCGTCCCCACCTCTGCGCCTCCAGTCTTGGGCAGACACAGAAATGTCCTTCTGGAAAGGTCTGTCCTGAGTGGGCACTGGGATACCCCACCCTGCAGTGCTTTGTGGGGCCCACCTCCTGCTTGCTCTCAGAATGAAGTGATCCCTAAAAGTGGAGAAGAGGGAATTCGGGGGCCTCCATGCAACTGCCCTTCAGAATGGAGCAGGCCTTTGAAGTGACAGGGATAGAGAAGCCTGTGGAGCAGGATGGAGACATAAGGGCCCCGCCCCCAACAGCGACAGGGCTCCCTGCACAGAGGGCCTGGGCTCTGACAGGGACACAGTGAGCCTGGTGTGCAGGTTAGCAGGGGTGCCACTGCTCTTTTCTCCTCTGACTTGCCTTTCTAGTTCAGGGAACCAAGGCCGCTATTTCTGTGGCAGCCCTCAAGTTGTCAGGAGCCCAAGTTTCCACGGCACCCACCGCCTCCTTCCCTCTCTTCCCTCCCACAGGGCTGGGCCTGCTCATGGCACCCCTCTGGTGGGCACAGATGTCCCTGGGCGACAAGATGCAGCAGTGCCAGGCTGGAGCCCTAATGCCTCAGGGAGCTGGCTCCCACACATCCCTTCTAGGTCTCTGGCTTCATCTGGGAGAGACAGAACCCAGATAACAGGAGGGCTGAGTAGACTGTCTGCCCTTAACAACCTCTCAGCACCTCTGGGCCTGCCCAGGGCCCTAGGAAAAGGCAGGGTGAGCCCTGGCATTTGCAGAAACCCAGGCGTCAGGCTTACCCAGGCCTTGGGCCTCCCTCCTTGGGAGAAGGCTCTCTCCCACCCACCATCTGAGAGTGGAGTTTGTTTTCCTTTGGCTAGACTTGGACCTGCACCCACTCCTTGGCTGTCAGACGCCTTTCCCCTGCAGCTGGAGCTCCGCCCCTTCCCACAGAACTGGGAGGCAGTCTGGGTAGAAGTTCACAACCTCACCTTCCAGTCTGTTGCAGGGCTGCTGGCAACCCTAGAGGCCACTCTTTTCAGGGCTTCTGAGGGGTAGAACCAGAGGAGGGAGTGCTGCAGCCTAGAGCCTGGCTGACAGGAGCCAGAGGGTTGGAGGCTGTGGACTGGCCACAGGCCCTAGGCTGCCCTGTCACAGAGCTTCCTGGGAGAGGAAGGCCAGCTCTGCTCTGGCCAATGTCACTCTCTGAAATCCCTGCCCCACCCCTGGTGGGTCAAATAGGTAAGAATCCAGGGTGGATTCCTAGGAAGACCCCTCCTCAACTCTCAGAGGTCCCTGAGGATGCAGAGTCCATGGAAGCCAGTGAAAAAGCGATCCAAGGCCATTATCTCAGCATGGGCTGCTCTGCTCCGTGGCTTCTGGGACACTTGACAGCCTTGCTGTGACTCCTGTCTCATACAGAAGACCCCTCAGTGGCCCAGGCATTCTCCCCAGTACATCTTAGGGCCTAATTGCCTACAGGGAGCCCAGAGGCACTTCCCTGTCCCCTAGTGAGTGGGAGCGGTGGCAGGTATTGCTTAAGTTACGTAGACAGGAGGACAGGGCAAGAACACAGCTCTGTCTGTTTGTCCTCAGAAATGGGCTGTGAACAACCCTGAGCTCCTCTGACTTCGAGGCTAGTACTCAGAGGCTCAGAACACTTACAGGCCAAGGCACAGTGCTTGAGGCGGTGACTGGGGCATATAGTCTTCAGAAGATGAAAACAGCATTACCCCAAGAGGAGAGCACCCCTTCCCTATAAAGTTGGTGGAGGCACCCCAAAGCCCAGGGTGGAAGCTGTGAGGTTTGGATGCCACATGTTCACCCACCTTGAGAGGAGGCCTAGCTCTAGACCTCAGACCCGAGAGCTGCAGGGATTGTCCCAATGGGTCTGGAACTCCCGCCTCCACTATTGACCCAGATCTGCAGCTGGGACGGCGACACGCTTCCCTGCACTACCTGTGGTCCCACTGGTAAGGTAGCAGAAGGAAAGGCCCAGGTCACAGACATCCCAGGCTGAGGATGGGGTCCCAGAAGGGCTCTCTGAGGGGTCGGGTTTCTCAATAAGGTACTATTTCCTGACCTTCTCTCCTGAGACAGGCACATTCGTCCTCCATGACCTTCCCCTTCAGCATTGACCTGAGGCTGCATGCCCTCCAACTGCTGGGACTCTGTTCCTGCCACATTGAGGAAGGGGGCTGGGCACGACATGGCATCCTACTCAGGAGCCTTCTTCACCAGCTCCTTGGGACAATGGAATATCCCAGGGTGGTGACAGCAGATGGAGCTACTTGGGGGAGAGCTCGAGTTGGGCAGGCAGCAGCTGGGGTGATGATGGCCTGTGAACCATAGCCACATCAGGAACTTTCCCCACTGCCTCCATGCAAGGCTGCAGAGCCATGGTCCCTTTCTCCACTGCACTGGAGCTCTGAAGACCTAAGAGGCTAGTGGTTCCTGGAGCTAGTGGTTACCTGAACAGGTATGGAGATGAGCTGCATCACCTGAGTCACCAGAGTTGGGTTGGCAGAAGAGTGAAGGGCTCACCCCATTCCCTGACCCATCCCTGCTCTTCCTGGCCTTTTAGCCCTGGGTTCCTCACGCCTTCCAGCTCTGCTCCTGGCCTGCTCCTCAGCCCACACCTTGTGGGTCAGCAGCTGGCTTCCTTCTAACATCTCATTCTTTGTTTCTCCCTTTCTTTTGCTGAACTCCCTGTCCTCCCCCGCCGGAAGGCAATGTTGAGCCGAAAGCGTGCGTCCCAGTGTCTCACACCTGTGCTCTTTAAACACAGAGACCTGCCAAGACGCCCTCTCGTCCAACTATGCCCAGGCTGAAGTCCTCACCCTCTCTTAAAGCGGCACCAACGTGAGAGAGACAGGCAGACAGACAGAAAGCCAGAGGCTTAGGGAAACTCTGGAACCCAGACAAGAATCTTTTCGCTGGGAAAGACTCAGATATCCTTGTTTGCACAGGACTGGTGGAAAACCTCCCATGTGACCCTCGGAGCTCAGAGCCATCTGGGCCTGATGTTGTTCTACTGTACATTGAAGAGATATATATGCACATATAGTATCTATATTCATACATACTATACTCTTGTGTGTAGTGCACGTGCTATTGGTGGTTTGTCTTCTTCGTTAGGCTGTGTCTCCCTAAGCCCTTGCCCCACCTGGAGTTTCCCATCCCCTTCACTGATTTCTGTTGTTTCTGCTGACTGTGTGGGTGGAATGTCCCAAGAAAAGTGCATCTTGGAGTTGCCAGTCCAGCTGGGTGGTCCCAGGCTCCTGTCCTGGGGGTGTTTCCCCTGTCAGTAAGTAACCTTGGTGAAGTCTACTGAAGGCCAGACTGCCCCACAGGGTCCCTGCCTCACTAGCCCCACCCCACCCCAGATTGGGGTTCTACCTCCCACCCTACACCCTCATTGTGGGGGGACCTCCAGGGGCTCTTCTGCAGCCTCCTCCCCTCCTTCCTCCACCCCATCTATGTCCTTGACTGAGGGGGGCATTTTATCTTTTTTATTTTTGACTTTGTTTTGTCTCCTTCGTCTGTTTGTTTTTAAAGATGCTGCTGGGCAGACGGGCAGGGAAAGGATCTGTCTGCCCATCTGGCTCAGGGGTCTGAGAAGGGAAGCCTTGGGTGAGAGGAGACCAGTTGCAATACTGTACTTCCTGGCCAGTGGCCAGAGGATGCGTGCAATAGCAGAGGCCAGGTGACCCCTTCAGCCTTGGCCTCTGCCCCTCCCTCGGCCCTTCCTCCCTGCTCCTCCCTGGTGTTGGTCAGTCCTTTTCTAAAGCTGTCCACTCATGTGTGTCTGGGGCATGCCCAGGCCGGGCCCTGTGCCCCGTCCGCCTGCCTCCAACTGTCATGCTGTGCTCGAGCCCCAATAAAGACATCTGGAGCATCCTGCTGCTCCTGCCGTGTGAGCACCTGCCTCTGCCTCTGCTTTCTGGCTCTGTGTCTGTCGGGACCTCCTGGGGCTCTCTCTCCTGACACCTGAGGAGTGCACACACTCAGTATAACCTCACTCCAGCAGGAATCGTCAGTGCGGCCCAACCCCTGCATTTTACAGTGGGAGACTAGTGCTCAGAGAGGACATGCCATCTGTCCAAAGCCACACAAAGAGGCCTAACCCAGGACCCTGAGTCCCAGACAGTGTTCCCATCTCCACTGCTGTTCCCTAGGCCCTGCCGTAACAAGGAAGAAAAGACTGTTCTTTGTTTAAGGAATTCCACTGTATTCCATCTGTGCAGGGGGCCTCCCCTCCTCCCTGCAGTTGTACGGGTTCTAAATGGGCCAACGCCCAGGGATGCCAAAGTCGTTGCAATGACTGTATGGCTGACGAACTGAGGCCGACTAGGGACTGGTAGCACAACTGGGGGCCACTTAGGGATGGAGAGTGAACACATCCTGGGCCTGGATAGGACGGGAAAATGGCCGATGATGGTCAGATGAGGCCCTTGGCTCTCACTGTGGTTCGCCCCCTCACAGTCACGTAGGGGCACATGCAGGGCCAGCCTCATGGGTGTGCAACCTGTGCAGCCACTCAGAAGGGCCCCACGCTGGGTTTAATGTTGAGCTGTCGCCATGATGAAATTAATAATGGTTGAAGGAGGGGCCCTGCGTTTCCATCTTGCACGGGGCTCTCGTGGGTCTGGTGACCTGCTCACCTCTCCTCATTCTTGTCTTACTCCTCACTCTTACTCTGGGCATCCACATAGGGCCATAGGGGCCTCAATTCAAAGTCTTGCTTTGCGGCTTGCTAGCTGGGTAAGCTGGGGGTGACTTACTGAACCTGTTTCCCTGTTTGTTACAGGATAATGATGGCCCCTGCTTCAGAGACAGTGAGAGTGAAGAGCCTGGCCCTGTGTCACATGTCTACTTGTGACATGACATACAGTAGTGGCGCAGTGTCAGCTCCCTCCCTGCCCTGTTCCCGTCACTCTCAGGCTTTTCTCCACAGATTTCTGAGATCTCTGTGTCTAGTTGCTCCAAGAAAGAACAAGAACGCACCCGGGAGCTGTCTGGGGCGGCGTAGAACAGCAGGGTGAGGACAGCATGGCCAAGGAGAGGGAAGAAGCCAGGGGTAGGCTGTTCCTGAAGTGTAAGGGAAGATCGGGCTTGGAGCCTGAGCCAGCCAAGGCAAGAGGGTGGCAGGCAGCCAGTGTCAATTAAAGATAAAATCTCTCCTCCGGTAGTGGAGGGCAAACAGCGGCTGTGGCCCCCTCGACAGGAGAAAGCCATTTGCAGCCAGGCTGGCCTCGGAAAAGCTTGGCCAGGCGATAATGGGACGGGATGCACTGCTGACTCCATAACGATATTACGCATCAGGGCCCATGGCCAAAGTGGCTGTTTTTTCTGTAGATCGATGTGGAACCATTTCATGGTCAGGGGCTGCGAACCCAGCCAGCGGCAGAGGTACCAGATGCCAGAGAGGTCCTGAGGGGACTGAAGGGGTGGCAGCTGGGGTCCCCAGTGACCCTTTCAGGCTGCTGGAAGAGGAGGGGGCAGTGTGCAGGAGTGCAGAGGGGTGGGCGAGAGAGGCAGCAGGCTGCCTCTCCTCCCCACCTCACAGAAACAGCAGGCCGCAGTGTTGTCAAGCAAGAAAGGGCTCTGGCTTCCTCCTGTGCCCCGAAGCTGGAGTTGAGCCCAAAGTAGGGAGCTGGTGAAAAGAACAGGACGTTGTTTAAAAGAACAAGACAGACTTTTAGAGTCAGGCAGACTCGGGTTTGGGTCCTGACGCCATCACTTCCTTGTGGTATGACCCCGGGCAAGTTACTCAACCTGTCTGAACCTCTGTTTCCTCATCTTTTAAATGGGAGTACAGTAGCATCTACCTCATTGAGCTATGAGGAGAAATGAGTCGGTGCCTTCAAGCCTTGAGCACAGTGCCTAGCACATAACCATTGTTAGAGGCAGAGGGGAGGATTTGGGGGCAACTCACTCCAGGGACAGATGACCAGTTTGGTTTGATGTCCTCACTTTTCAGTGAATCAACCTCGTGTCAATGAAGTCCTTATCTCCTTACGAAGGAGTGAGAGTGGGGACGGTCATACCAAACAGCGAGCATGTATCGAGTGCTGGGCGGTACATTTCATGCTTCTGATGATGCATTCCAAGATTGATGTTATCATTACCTTTGTTTTACAGAGGAGAAAACCAGCACAGCAATGTCAGGCCATTTCTCCAAAGTCACACAGCCACTAAGTAGCAAAGCTGGGATTCGAACTCAAACAGTCTGGCTCTGTGCATCCAGTGCTTAGCCACTCTCTGAACGGAATGGGGCTTGTGAGTTACAACCCCCAGTGTAGGAGTTTGTGCTTTTAATGTTATTTCCTTAACTGCAATTGATTCTCACAGCAAAGATACTGTTTTCCCTTTTTATGGATAAGAAAACCAAGGCTTGGGGAAGTGAGTCATTCAACTCTGTCTCCCTTTTATGTGTGTGTACCCCACCCCACATACACATACAGTGGGGAGGGAAGTCCTCTCGGGATTCATTCATTAATTAGCAGGAGGTAACACCCAGCTCAGTGACTGCTTCCTTCCCTCTGCAACGCCACTGGAATTTTATTCTCTGACACACACAAGTGGGTAAGTGGGGTAGGACTGCTCTGGAACCCAAGTTACATGAGGAGCGGTTCAAGCTGGAGACGTCTTGGAAACCTGCTCTCAACTACCTGATGTTTAAAGGGTACCTGTGGGGAAGTGGGTTTAGATTATTCTCTGATTGCAGATCTGGAACTAATAGGTGGAATGTTAGGAAGGTAGATTGGGCTTCAATTTTTAAAAATCATTTTTTAAATGAAATTTTTATTTGTAATTTGTGTGGGTACATAGTAGGTATATATATAAGAACCTTATTTGCTGTTGTTTCCCTTGCTATTATAAGTTTAATACTACCAGGCATGGTGGCCCATGCTGTAATCCTGACACTTTGTGAAGCTGAGGAAAGTGGATTGTTTGAGCTCAAAAGTTGGAGACCAGCCTGGACAACATAGTGAGACCCCGTCTCTACAAAAAGAAAAAGAAAAAAATAGCCAGGCGTGATGGCAGGTGCCTGTAGTCCCAGCTTCTCTGGAGGGTGAGGCAGGAGGATCTTTTGAGCTCAGGAGGTTGAGGCTGCAGTGAGCTATGATCACACTACTGTACTCCAGCCTGCATGACACAGTGAGACCCTGTCTCAAAGAAACAAACATTATTTAATACAAGGTATTGGAAACCATCCCCATACCAAATCAACAGGGAATCCTGTCACCCTTCCTCAGTCCCACTTTCCTCCGCAGAGGTGACACTGTTAACATCTGGTGTGGGTCCTCCCAGGCTTTCTGAAAAAGAAGCTTTCTAACAAAATTACCAAATAGAAATAGGCTTCCCTGCGGGGTAGTGAAGTTCCTTTCCCTGAAAATGTTTGGAGACACAGTGGATGATCGTGTGCTGCACCAGGGTTTGTGGGAAGGATTTCTGCTCGGCGTGGGAGGTGGAATTAGAAGACCGTTTCCAATCCTGAGACTTTCTGACTCACATGGCACACACAGCTAGTTAGTGGGGGAGGCAGGTCGGGAACACAGGTATTCCAAACGGAGTTCAACTAAACTCCTTTCCTTTCCTAGCAAGATTTTCTTCAAATTCTTCTCTGCCTCTCCCCAGCCCATCGGTGGTGTAGGACAGGGCAGAGAGACATCTGTGACTCCTCTAGCTTGGAACAAGGGGGTGTCCTGGACATGGGTTGTGATGCCATCCAGTGCCCACCCTCGTAGGGTCCCTGTGGCATTATTGCAGTGACCATTTTCCTTCCTTTCCTGGCACCAAGCCCTGTGTGCACACACTGGCACACATATGAGAGGTGGTACATGAGCTGGCTCAGTCACTTGGGGCCGAGGTAACCACATTCAAAATGCAAAATCACATTAAAAGGCTGCCGGGGACTCTGGGGACCAGGCTCTCTCCTGGACAGCTTCAGCTGGGCCTGACCCAGCTTTAGGGCCTGAGGAGAGGGAGCCAAATGGCTGCAGCTGCAAGTCACAGGGGTCAGAGACCTTCTGATGTTGGCGCTGGAAGCATCTCCCTTCTTTCCCCACAGGGTTATGGGGGCTCCTCCACTCCCCCCTCTTATTTGCCTGCTTCTCCAGGGATTTCTGGAAGAGCAGGGTTAGCAAGCATATGATATAGCCATTCAAATCAAGTCTACGAGAAATGTGGGCTTCCACTTTCAGCTGAGTTAGGGTCTCGGCTTCCGAAATTAGCAAACTCTGGTTGCTGGTGGGAGCTAGGGGTTGCTCCCTTTCTCTCTCCACATAGTCTTTACTGGGTGACCTCATTCCCTCCCATTGCCTTAAACATCTTCCAGTTACTGGTGACACCCACATTTATAGTCCCAGTCCAGAAATCCCCTCTCAGGTCCATTCATTCATTTGTTCATTCATTCAGCAAACACATGTGGTATCTCTGTCTGAGGTACTGCTCTATATGCTGGGTATACAACAGGGACCCAAATAGACACCCCCTCCTCATGCTCTCCCTGCTCACTAATGTGCCTGTGTGGCTGTCCCTAGGTGTCTTCACAGCTCCCTGATGCTGAGCTAGGATTCCACCCTTTTGTCTCCCTGGTCCCCCTCTCAGTGTGCAGCCAGCATCCACCTTGAAGCTGAAACAGATGTTGTCAAAACCATTCTCTCATTCCTTAATTCACTCACTCATTTTTTGTGCATCAAATCTTTAGTAAACACCCATACTCTGTCCTAGGGGAAACAGTGGTGAACAAGACCAACAGGATCCCTGCCCTCATGGGACTTACATTCTAATCAGGGAGAGAGGCCAGAAGACCAATAGACAAAAATGATCTCCCACTCATATTCCAGCCCATTACCAAGTTCCACATTTCTAGCTCTGAAATACATGTTAGGGATTTCCCACTTCCTGCTCTTCACCCCACTTCTGCAGCCGGACTCCTGCAGGAGCCTCCTCCCAGGTCTCCCTGGGTCCCATCTGCCCTTCTGCCACCAATCTCCACCCAGCCACCAGAGAGAGAGTGTCTTGCAATGGAAACTGGATCCGATTCATGTCATCCCTGCTTAGAACCCTTTCAATGGCTGGATTCCCACCGAGTATACAATCCAGACTCCTTAGGAGGGCCTGTGAGGCCCTGCTGCTCCTGAGGCCCTTCTTGCCTCTGCAGACCCATTCATGCCTCTGCTGTCAGCCCCTGGGACCAGCAGCTCACCTTCCTGTCAGTTTTACACATCCCCGGCTCTCTCACCTTCACTGTTTTTGCACTTGCTCTTCCTTCACAGGGACTACTTTAACCCAGCCCAGCCCCACCAACCTCCTTCTTGTGGCTGAGAAGGCCTGGCTGTACGTGTCACTTTCTCGGTGAGGCGTTTTTTCCTCACACATCCATGCCCCGCTGCCTCTGTCGGTTTCCATCACTGAAGCCAGTGCATTTTCTTGAAGGGTCTTGCAGCCCTCTGTAACTATCAATTGTGAGTTCCTGCTTCCCTGTAAGTTGCTAGGCCTATAGGGGCTCAGTAAATATTTTATGAACAAATGAATGAATGGGCAGGAGATAGGCCTGGCACGAGCAGCTGCTGAACTCCATCCTTTCTTATCCCTCGCAGGCTCTGTCTCCAGCTGGCTTTTGCACCTCACTTCTAGGGCATTCCTGGGAGTCCTTGGGGAATAACGCGAAAGCTCTGCTTTTTACATTATGCATTTCCTGCCTGAGAAACTGTCGGAATAATGAGGAAGCCTTAGAGAGTTCCCATAGTTCTTCCCGTCTCTTCCTTTTAGAACCTACCATTTTCTACCTGGTACTTGGTACTTGTCAAATTCCCCCTCCCGCAGCAGTGAGCTGCTCAGAGGAGCTGGTTCCTCCCAGCTCCCCATCGAGGGCTTAGCCTGGTGGTACATGCAGAGTAGGCACTCAGCGAAATGCTAAAGTGAATGAAGAAAGTGCTGGGAAAGGAAGAAAGAGTAAGAAGGCAGAGTGAGAAAGAAGGAAAGAGGAAAAGGCGGGAGGGGCAAAGGGGGTGATGAAGAGTGAAGAAGAGAAGGAGGGAGGGAAGTGAGGTCGGGGAGTGGGAAAGAGGAAAAGAGAACCTGGTCCTGCGTCCACCTGGAGTCAGCACCCCACCCCACCCCACCCCCCACTTCCAGTCTTCCTGGACTCAGAGCCTCCTGGGACTGCTCCGGCCTCAGGTGGGACTGCAGGGCTCCTCCAGCCTGCCACTGACACCAAGGGCACCCTGAGCTCTCAGCTCACAGACCCCGGCCGCGCTGAGAGACTGCTCCTGAGGAGACCTCTGCAGGGACCAGAACCCAAGATTCCTTCGCCTGAGGCCCAGCTCCACCTGCAAGATCCCTAGAGACTCCCCTCAGCTCCCCTCCCCTCAGCTCCTCACTTTGAGCCCCTGGTCCAAGGACAGTTAACTCCAAATCCAGCGTCAGTGATCAAATGTTCATAGCAAACGAAGGAAAACAAACACCGGCTTTCCTCCATGCCTCAGCCTCGGGTCCCAGAGGCTCGGCTCAGAGACAGGTGCCCCGCCTCCTCCCCACACCTGGCCCAGGCCTGCCAGCTGTCCCTCGGGAAGACCAGGGACCAGCCTTGGAGGCCTGGAGGATCTGTTCCCGGAGTAGCTGTTGCCACGGTGACCCTCCCTGGGGTGGTGGCTCCTAAGCTCCCATGAGAAGCAGAGCTGTGCCACTGCTACAGCCACCACCACCACCACCAGGGCTGCCACCACAGCAAAGCTGCTCCTTGGGCCTTCCTCCTAATTAGGCTGCTGAGAGACCAGTCTGTGCCATCCTCTCACTGTACCAGGCAGCCACAGTACCAGGGAACAAGAGTCACCATCAGCCCTCCCCCAGCATCCCTCTGTGTGCCCAGGACCTGCTCCTCCCGTGAGGGGATGACACTGTTTGCACTCCTAGCAGATTGATTAGGGACCTCATTTCTCTCAGGACCCCACTAGAGATGGCAGCCAGCTCCCAGGGAGCCCGGGACAGGATGTTGAGGGCAGCAGGGAGGTAAGAAGGCTCCAGTGATACCAGGCTCCCTCTGGGCCTCAGGTGGTGACAAGCTGGGTTTCCCTGGACAGGACTAGAGAGTTGCTCTCTAGTACTCTCCACCTTTCTTCTCAGGTTCTTCCCCATCCCTGCCAGAGGCTCTCGCTAACTACTGTCCCCTTGCATACCGGCCCCCAAACATAGACACACATTTCCAGGGTCCTTCTGCTTTCTTCACCGTCTTCATTTTCTGATCTATGCACAAGAAAGTATCTTGTGCTAGTCATTAGCACTCTAGGATGAATTTAGGGTCCATGTATATTTCCTAGGAGATAGAACTGTTGACCTTCTCTCAGCTTGTAGAGTGAGAGCCTTGTTCTCTGTGATAAGAAGTTCTAGCACCAGAGAGCTCCAAGCAGGATAGGTAATTGTTTGGATTAGGAGAGGAAGAAATCCAAAACTTCCTTGTAGGGGTCAAATTAGAGGCCAGGGCTATACAAGGAATTCTGGCCTGCCTCCAATTAACAAGGACATGGAGCACAAAAGAGAAATCCAAAGTGATAAGCCACAGAAGCTGCCTCTGTCTGGAAGATCTCCCCTCTCCTTGTGCTCCCCTCTTATGTTCCACTATTGTGTCCTCAGCCTGGCAAACTCTTACTCATCCCTCAAGGCCCACTCCACTGTCACCTCTGAGAATCCTTCCTGGGCTCTCCCAGGTAGAATTCTTCTGTCCTTTATGCTCGCACGGAACCTTGCATATTCCTCCATTATAGCACAGTGCTAATTTGTTGCTTGTTTACTCATTTATGGATGCTTTCCTTATTCATGTTTTTACCTCCAACCCCTGCTCAGTGCTCAGGAGCCGAAAGGTGAACAAAGGAATGAGTGAATGAATAAGGAGTGAATGAATTAGCTGCCCTCTGCTGACTTCTGTCGTTCACCTCTGTCATTCAGGTCCATGGTTGGGTTGGAAGATTTGTCCAGAATAATTCTCAGGGATGCTGAGCCTCTCACTCTACCATCCCACCGCCATGAGCCAGCCAAGTCTCCTCTCACCCACCCCGCCCTCACCATCAGTGCTCCCTTCCACAGTCCACATTCCCCTCAACTCTCCAGGCTTCAGCCATCTGGGCCCTTCTTTCCCAATGTTAGTAGCTGCAGTTTGCATCACAGTCAACATGGAACAGCGCAGGGTTCACGTCCCGGTTCCTTTCTGTCTCCATCTTCTTCCTTCTCAGTCTTCGTCAGTGGTGTTCTGTGAGCCTCCCACCCACCCTGACTCTCCAAGTGCTAGTTAGGTGCTCAGGTTTGTGCTCTTGTACAAAACTACTGCTACGTAAGTTGACACAGAAAAAGAGGCCAGCAAGGGCTGTTTCCACAGGAATATGTCTGAGCCAATCCCATGCTATTACTGAGCTTGAGGTTCCACATCTGTGAATGGGAATTAAGCTTCCCCTACCTTCCTCCAAGGTGGGATGATAATTACGTGAGAAAGTGGATGGATGGGTCCTTTGGAACTCCTGCAGCGCTACTGAAGGTAAGGGGCTAACATTCTTCCGACTTTGTCTCGTGGACTTGGGTGTTCCTCCAGAGTCGGAGGGCATTAACTGCTACATGGCAATGGATCAGAGCAACCCCTGGAGGTAAGGGCTGTTTTTTATCACTCACATTTTACGGGCGAGGAAACCAGAGAGTAATTTGATGGAGATCTCACAGATAGATTTCACAGGCCAATTTTGACCATGCTTCTACACTGGCTCTGTGGCCAGACACGGCCACAGTGAGGAGTCAGCCCCTTGGCACGAGCACCACCACTAGCTGTGGTCCACGTCGTTTCCCGGTCCACAGCCAGACCGCCATTTCTGGCTCCACTGGCTTCGCCACTTGTGAGCTGTGTGACCTTGGCCAAATGACTTAACCTCTCTAAGCATGGTCTGTGAAATGGAGATAATGAAACATCTTTAGATTTTGCCCAGAGGAGTAAATGGAGGTGGAATATGTGAAGCAGCTCTAGACCCAGGCAGGAAACAGTGCTCAGTGCCTGTCCTTCCCCATTGACACTGAGAGACCCTGCCCTGGCAGGCATGACTTGTACAACAGAAGCACTAGAAGCCCTTTTTCAGAGGGATTCAGAGGGTGGAGGCAGGTCCAGCTCGAGGCAGGGCCTTGGGACACCAGTGCTCATGAGACAACTCACCGTCATGCCCATTTCCCCCTTGACGACCCGGAAGCAGTGGCACCTGTATGCTTGCCTCCTGAGGCAGTGAGAAGCCAGATGGAAACGCACACAGCTGCTTGCTGGCTCCCTGTGTGTGGGCACCTTGGCCCCACCTTCCATTCCCCTCTCTCCCCTCCCCCAGGGCCGGGGCCAGGAGCTGCCCCCAAGTCCTTTCTGCACACACCTGTGAGCTCCTGGGAATGGGATTCAAGGAGGCAGGAGGGTGAGAGGAAGCACAGGGGAACACTGAAAGCAGGATCTCAGAAGCTGAGAAGGGGAGGATGAAGAGGAGGAGAAGGAGGAGGAAAGGGAGAGTGGCAGAGAGAGGAGCAGGAGCCTCGGAGCCAGCCATGAGAGAAAAAGCAGGCAGGGAAAGGGGAGGGACTGTGCCCGGCTGTGGGCAGAGGCTGCGGGGCCTAAAATGAAGTGAACAGGCTAGAAATAGAACAGTTGGGCAAACCCCAAACACTCTGTTTGGGTGTCTGCTGAGTGAGCACGTGAATGAGCAGAACGGGGCAACAATGCAAGGAAGAGGTGGTGCATTGCACCCTGGAGGTAGGTCAGAACAAGAGGCACGGATTCCAGTGCAGCACAGATTAGTTGGGGTTCTTTTTCCGTGATGTTTTCTTTACGTAATCATTATTTTTAACAGGCTGGTTTGGCGGTGGGATTAGCCTGACGCCACCCTGTCATTGGCAGGTGGAAAGTTTGGATTTCTTTGAGACCAAGACCACTCTGGGTTCTTATTTTAACTGCGGATGCCACTGGTCTGGGGAGAAGAGATCTTAATCCACTTTCCAATTGGAGGCTTAGGAATCTAAGCTGTGTAATGGAATACCATTTCCCTTATTAGAACAGACCCTAACTCGGGTGTGGTGGCACATGTCTGTAGTCCCAGCTTCTCAACAGGCTGAGACGGGAGGATGGCTTGAGCCCAGGAGTTTGAGGTTGCAGTGCACTATGATGGCACCTCTAAATTAGTCATGGCACTGCAGCCTGGGCAACATAGTGAGACTCTGTCTAAAAATAAAAAATAAAAAGAAAGAACAAAAAGTCCAGTTCCAGGACGGGTCAGGACTAGCCTGGGGGGCCCTGCCTCTCTCAGCTCACAGAGCCGCACCATACCTCACACACACCAACACATTTCGCCCTGGGAGATGCCCAGGCCACCTGTGGTTCTGCCATGGGCTGGTTCCTTCCCTGATCACCAGCAACACCACTTCTCTGATTCTCCTGTCCTCTCCCCCCAACCCCCTGACACACAATATGAAGAACTTTCAGTCTAGAAATTAGACGTGGGACCAGCAGAGGCTATGAAGATAACCGAAGCCACGTGGTCCCAGCGGCTGCCATTTAGCTCAATCCAAGGCATCCACGCTGTGGGGCGTTTGCTCTATCACTGATTTCTCCAGAATTCAGATCAGCTGTACTTGAGACTGAATGTGGACAGGAATTAGGGGGCCTGAACTCCAGCCTCGCTTCCACCGTGGGCTGTGCAGTCTTTGGCAACTTGCTTAACCTGGCTGAGCTGCAGTTCCCCATTTGGGATAAAATTAGGGATAACATTGCCCACCTCAGTGGGTTCACACAAAGCTCCAATAGATCCTGTACCCCTCCTACTTAGCTCAATAACTTGACATTTAATAAGGTTTAATTTCCTTCCTTCCTCTCTTCCTTTTTTTCTGGATGAGCTCTAAGAACCTTTCCCAATTCAATAGGGAGATTCCACTAGAGAACCTTTGAGGAAAGCTAAATTGGGGAGAAAAGGAACATAGGCTAGCCCACAGCCTGCCCATGAGTGGCTGGGGCTGGAACAGTAGGTCTGGCGGAGGAAAGAAGGGGAGAGACGAGTGATCAGAGGATCTCAACCTAAGTGCTGGTGGCTTCTGTGGCAGAGAAGCAACTGAACCTGTATGTGGTATTTGGATCACAGCTGGAAATCAGACTGGATTTTGGCTTTAATAAAATATTTGACATTTTGTGGAGCTCAGTTTTAAACATGGGGCTGAGAGCTGGCAGATCTATGTCCAGTTAGGACCATTCCCCAAGTTCTAACTCAGTTCCCTCTGCGGCTCTGGGCTTCAGTGTTCTCTGTTCTTCCTGTCATCAGAAGGCATTCACATGAAGTCCCTGCTGGTGATCAGTTAATGGCAAGAAGCGTCAGGAGCAAGAAGACTTATCTCTAAGGAGATCAAGCCAGAGTTTTCAAATGGGTAGTTATTCTGCACTTGGTGATTGTGCAACCCTAAGTGGACATAGGACCCTAAAGTCCACTCTCTTCCAAGACTAGTCACTTAGAAACACAGCAGCCATAAGGAAGCTGATTTAAGACCCCTCAGTTCTGCTTCCATGACGCACTCGCAACAGAGCTGGCTTGACTAGGGAACCATCCCGAAATCTCTCCTTCTCCACACTGCCTCTTCTTTTCCTGTTAGGCAAGGGCTCTTGGCCTGAAGAAACTTGCCCAGTGCATGTATCTTGTCTTCAGGTAGAACTAGAAGTTCAACAGGTCAGTTTCCTCTTTCTGACATTGAGAGGGTGGGGATCAAGGAGGATATTTCAGAGAACGGAGGAGTTCTTGGCTCTTTGTACTATCTGTGCCTGTTCCAGCTCTAGGTGCCCTTGTTTGACCTGCTTCTTGCAGGAGGTAGAGACCAGCATCGTAGGGAATGCCCACGAAGTACTCCAGGCTTCTCGGATGTAAAGGGCAAGAAAAATCAAAGCTGGCTCTTACCGCCGTCCAAATGGATAGGGATAAAAATAGTCCAAGCCCATTTCTTGCCTCACTTGTCCAGTGCCTAAGTTAATGCCAAACTGGGATTTCTCTGGCCTCATGTTAACCTGACCTCAAGGCTGCCAGAGTATCAGCTACTAAATCACCAATCTATAAAAGTCATCTTGCAGCCTTTTTCAGATCCCTGAAGGAGCCTTTAATCCATCCTGATCTCAGAAGCCACCTTGCACCCTCTACCTGTATTTGGGAATCACCTCTATCACTTGGTGCCCAGAAAATATTTTTAGCTCCCAATGATGACTCAAAGTGCATCCCCATTTACAACTGGGGTGACGAGAGGGTAGGGAGTTGGAAAAGATTCTTCCAGCCACAGGTCTAAAAGCTCCTTGAACGAGTTTGCTAAAAGACAAGACTGGTCATGCCCTTCCTTTTCTGAAAAGTCTTCTCTGAGTCCTTGCTGGATAAAGGTGAGATGCCTCAGCATGGCTTCCCAGAACCTTCACCATCTGGTCCCAGCCTCTCTTTTGGGCCTCAGTCAGTCCCTGCCGTCCCTCCCACACACTCGGACTCCAATCTCATGCACACAGGAGTGTTTGAATGTGTGCACTTTCCTGCGTTGGGTCACACACTTCCCTGTGCTTGGAGTGTCCCCTGCCTTCCTCCACCTTGTGAACCTGCTCATCCTTTGTGAAGTCTTTTCTTTCATTTTTTTCTTTTTTTTTGGTACACATTTATTGGGTACAAGTGCAATTTTTGTCACATGCATAGATTGCACAGTAGTAACATCAGGGCTTTTAGGGTATTGGTCACTCAAATAACATACATTGTACCCATGAAGTAATTTCTCGTGACCCACCCCTCTCCTGCCCTCTCTCCCTCTGAATCTCCATTGTCCATCATTCCACTCTCTACATCCATGTGTGCACATTTTTAAGTTCCAACTTATGAGTGAGAACATGAGATATTTGCCTTTCTGTGTCTAACTTATTTCACCTCTTGTTCCATCTATGTTGCTACAAAAGACATAATTTCATTCTTTTAATGGCTGCATAGTATTCCATGTGTATGTGTATCACGTTTTCTTTATCTACTAATCACCTGTTGGTGGCAGCACATTTAGGTTGAGTCCATGTCTTTGCTATGAATAGTACTGCAATAAACATATGAGTGCAGGTATCCTTTTTTTTTTTTAAACACAAGGTCTAGCTCTGTCACCGAGACTAGAGTGCAATGGTGCCATCACAGCTTACTGCAGCTTTGACCTCTCAGGCCCAAGTGATCCTCCTCTGAGCAGCTAGGACCGCAGTTACATGTCACCATGCCTGGCTAATTTTTAATTTTTGTAGAGATGGGGTGTTGCTATGTTACTCAGGCTGATCTGGAGCTTCTGTGCTTAGGCAATCCTCCTGCCTCAGCCTCCCGAAGTGCTGGGATTACAGGTGTGAGCCACCGCCCTGGACCTTGTGAAGTCTCTTCTAATCCACCTTGTCCCGCCAGCAGAACGTCTTGTTCTTCAGCCAGTGACATGTCTTTACAAGAGCATTTGTTGCACCAGATGTTTACTCAACTGCTTTCCACAGGCCCTTTCAAGGCTCATAGATTAGACTCTCCTTTCCTGTAGTCCTGGCCAACTAGATCATGCGGATCTGTGTAGATATGGTAAGAAAAATGATCCAGAATATAGCTGTGGCCTAGAGGATGCCTGCGTGTTCCTTCAGTATCATACTGAGGCTTTGTCTGACATGAAGACTACTAATTCTCTAGAAGTGTGCTCTGAACAGATGGCTATTGAACCCTTGAAATGTGGTTAGTGCCCCTTGTCAAAATGGCAATATTTTGAATGTGTTGCATTAAATAAATTATTAAAATGAATTTCACCTGTTTGTTTTTACTTTTTAATGTGGCTACTAGAATAAGTTGAATTCTGCACCTGATTCACATTATATATCCACTGGAAAGTGCTGCAGTAGAAGAGAGTAATTGTGTGACTTTGTCATTTGCTATTAATTAAGGGCTCAGACTGTGAAGTTACTTATTAACTTACAGGGTTTTTGTTTGTTTGTTTGCCTGATAGTCAAATGATTTGTATCCAGTAGGAAAGATGAACCCAGTTTTATTTCCTTGTAGGACATTAACTAAATTTGTATTTAGTTTTTAAAAAATTATTTTGGTGTGCCTTTCTTTTAAATCCCAGTTCCTCAAATGCTCTTTGAATCAACTTTATTATTGTATTGTTTGAGTTCAATAAAATATTTAATACATATTCATACTACAACTGTATGAGACTCGTGTTTCTAACTTTTTGGAAATTATACTTTGACATATCTCTGTCTCCTATTCGGCTTGAGGGCAGAGACTCAATTATTAACATACCTAATGTTAAGTAGGGACTCAGTCGATGTTGAATGAATAAAAAGTATGTGTTTAGAATTGAGGCTGAAAGTTTAAACTGCCAGCCAAACTTTGTGGTGGAATCCCCGTCAGCCACATGTCTAGAGAATGGCAGATATAGGAAAGATGAGAACCTCTTTTCAGGAACCTGAACTATTTGAGTGGTTTCCCAGTTTTGGGGACCTGTGATCACAAGGGGATGCCGGCCAAAGAAAGTCTCTTCTGTTGGCTCAAAGGTGAGGTCCTCTCAGGACCCCACCCTGCCCACTCACCCCGAGGGGCTGCAGGAAGTATGGAGCCCAGATAGGATTCTTGTCCTTTCCTGCCCCATGGCCAACTACATCGCTATGAAGATTCTGTCAGACAACCCTAACTGCTTTTCACGATCTGGACACAGAGGCACTTTTGTTGTTAGAGGTGAGTAGCAGTGTAGGCCCCTTTTTTCTGGGGGCCCTGGAAAAAATTCTTTGGGTCCTGCGTCCTGGCAGACAATTGCAAGAATATGTCTCTTCCCCTTTCCTCATGGACTTCTCCACAATAGAGGATGGCAGGCTGGTAGCTGAGGGTGGAAGTTGCTTGCAAATTCCTTGAGGACAGAAGCTGTTGATTTGTATGCCTGGCACCTGCTTATCACGTTGCCTGACATACAACAGACACTCAGTGAATGCTAATCCACCTCGCCTCCCTCGGCCTGACTTCAGCACCAGAGCCAGCTTCCTTCCAATGAATCTGATATATAGACTCTGTGGCCTGGACAGAACACTGATTAATCAATTCCCCTCTGGGAGTCTGAGCAGGATCAGCTGATAATTGGGCATCAAGCTCAGGGTTGGTGACCTTTTAGAAGTGTCACTGCTCTTGTCTGCTGTCCTTAAAAGAAAAATGGGTAGAGGCCTTGCTTCTGGAGAAAGAGAATAAAAACACTGCCTTAAAAAAATTGTCAATAGACTCACAAAAATTTTTTATTTTAGCCATTTTTTTCAGTGACATTAAATACATTCACATGTTGTGCAACCAACACAGCCAAGGATCTCCAGAACTCTTTTCATCTTCTCAAACTGAGGCTCTGCACCCATTAAACAATAACGCCTCATTCCCTTCTCCCCAAGCCCCGGCAACCAGGATTCTACTGTCTGTGTGAATTTGACTAAGTACCTCATAGAAGTGAAATCATATGTTTTCAAGTCCCACCTTGAAGCTGTTATCAGCAAACACTTTCCTTAATTAACAATTAACACCTTAGCAGGAATTAGTTGCTGACAACAGGAATGGGTCATCACCCCTTTTCTCATGCCAAATAAAACACTCTCCTCCATATGGTTCCCAGACACAGCTCCCCTTTCCCGGGCTCCTCCACCTCCCTCCTTCCACATGACCAGGCCTCCCTTATCACCCAGCAATGCCTACTCAGCTCAACCCTCATCTCCAGCCAGAAGTCTAGGCAGGCCCCTAGGAGGGGTCCCTCCTCCCTCCGCCATGTCCTCCAGGCTGCCATCGGGTAGGCCACCCTGTGTCTTGCCCTACTGCCTTCTGCACTCACTTCCTTTGGCCGCAAGCTCCCTGTGGGCACAGTTCCCGTCAGTCTCTTTGTATGGCGTGCACCTACAAACCAGGCCTTTGAGTTGCTTAGAATAATTCATGTGCCATATTTGGCACCACTGAGCAAGCCTGGGCCACTTTGTGGTTGGAAACTCCCAGGAAAAGAGATGGGATTGTCCTCTTGAAGAAATATGCCTGCAGGTTGGCATAAGGAAAGGTCAGGGGCACTGTCAGTGTGGATAGAGATTCCTGTCCTGAGGAAAACCAAATTGCCAAGGGGCTGAATTAGTTTTGAGACTTTCAGCACAGTTATTCCTTCCTTTCTTCACTCAGTCATCCCACAAACATGCAGCGGCACTTGCTCTGAGTGAGGCACCCAGCAAGGCCCCCGAGGGAAAAGAGGAAAGGAAGACCCCCCTCGGAGGTGCTGTGTGCTCATATATAGCCAGTTTGCTGGGAAAAGACCAGTCTCCTAGGAGAGGCCCTGGGCTTCTCTGGGAGGAGAGGAGCAGCTGGGGTAGGGAGGCTCAAGCCCATCAGGTGGGGAAGCAGTTGGCTGTTCCTGAAGCCAAGCCGCTGGACTGCCTGGAACCCCTGGCCTCACCTCCTGCAGGGTTAGCTACAACACTCCAGCCTTTGAGGGCAGTTCTGGGGGATGGGACTAGGGCCTTGTAGCAGGCAGAGAGGGGAGATAGGTCCTAGGCAAGCAAGAACAGCCAGGCATCCCTTGTGGCAGGTGCTTCTACCCAGAGGGAGGCAGGGGAGTGCCTACAGGGTAGGGTGGCCTATTGGCAGGAATCCCTATAGGACCTCCATGTGAGGGGCCACAGTGTCACTGCATGCTAGTCCAGCTTGGCTTAGAGAGTCCACTTAGAGGACTTCAAGCTCCACAGGCCAAGAACATTGATGTGGTTTGGCTGTGTCCCCACCCATTGGGGGATGGGGGGCATTGCTGTTGTTGTTTTGCATGCAGAGTTCCAGGAAGGAACCCCAAGCCGCTGTGCTGTGGATGTCCCCATGCAGGCATATCTGGAGATGCTTTGCCAGAAAGGAGGGTTCGGTTGCATGGAAGCACTCTCATTCTCAGCTAGACAGCCTGCAGGATGTGGGTGCATCCAGGAGCCCAGCCCCTTCTCTGCTCTGAGCCAAGCAGCCAGCCACAGGACCTGACCCCTGAGGCTCAGGAGGATGGTGAGGGTCACTGTGGCGTCTTCATGTGATTAGTGCATTGTTTGCACTTCAGGTACCTTCACAGCACCCACTGCATATCCAAGAACATCCCCAGAGAGTCACGGTCATTTTCCATTTCTCCATCTTGTGGCTTATCTGCCATGTGGAGGAGGCCAGGTTGGAGCTGAAGACTGGGGCTGAGTGTGTGACGGCTGCTTTTTTGAGAGCAGCCCTGGCACAGGCTGTTTGCTCTAAACTCTGTATAGCTTCCTGCCCTGGGAAATGCAGAATTAATTGAATGACATGTGCAGTGATTACGGGAAGAAGGAGATGAGGTGGGGGAGGACTGTCTGTAGATCCTGCCAAGGAAACTAGGAATAAATTCAAACTGTCACCTTATACTGAGCTTTCTTAGCAGGTGTCAGTGGAGCAGTCACCTCGTCTATCCCAAATACAGCACCTCACAGCCTGAGCACACACTTTGCAGAGCCAGCCAGAGCCTCTGGGAGGCCCATAAGAAGGCTGTGGCAGTGCTGTAAACAGGCCACAGCAGCTGTGGCAGTGTCATTCCAGTTCATCCCATTCCATTCAATTCTGTATTAGCTCACCACCTACTATGTTCTGGAAAGGGCGCCAACATGATAAGTAAAATAATCCTCAAGTTGAGAAGCTCACTGCATAGCAGAGGAGACATCCAAGTATATGCAGACAGTATTTCTGGACCTGCAGAGATGATTCTGACTTAAGACATTTGGTAAACTCTGGTGAGAGCAGGGAACATACACTCTCTTTTATTCACCCCTGTCATCCCAGTTCCTGGCAAAAAGCCTGGAGCAGAGTAGGTGCTTAATAGATGGCTGTCAAATGAGCAAATGCTTAGATCATCTGAGTTGGACAAACAAGCTCCCTAGAGCTCTGCAGGGAGTTAAGATGTGGTGTGCTCTCTGCTGGCTGTTCCCCCGCAACCCCCTGGTTTCCTCTCAGGAGGTCCTCCTCACTTCACCCTCTTCTCTCTAACGCACCCCTTCAGACCTGGGCTCTGCAATTTTGCATTCAACACCCTGCTCCATGTCCCCAAGCACAAGTTGCCAAAGATAACTAATATTAGCAGGTCAGAGTCAGCACAGATGTACTTTAAGATGCTTAGCGGGGCTGGAGAGCCCTAGACAGAGCCGGGTATATTTTTAGCTCTTTGGGTATCTGGAAAGGTATTGAGATGCAGTCATTGTTACAGACACTCAGGCAAATCAGTATTCTGCTACTGGCCTCTCCATACCAGGCAGTTTCCATTCAGTGTCTCAAAAGCAAGGGTTGCCATGGAGATTGAGTGCCAGGACAACCGAACTTCCTCCCAGGAAACAGCAGCACAGGTGGAGCTCTGGGCCAATGTGGATCAAGAAGCTCCTCAGATGGCCACAGCTTTCTCCCCTGAAGGTAAATGATGGCAGAAGTCCCTGGCACCCTCAGAAGGGGTCAGCCAGAAGATGGAGGACACTGTCTCTGGAACTTTATTCAGGCAGGGGCTGATTGTATTTCTCACTCACACTTGCTGTGGACTGCTTTAGTTCTCTTCCTGGTCCTTCCTTCAACAAAGGGATTTGGCCGCCCAAGAAGCAGTCTGGAAGCTGCTCAAAGGGAGGAAGGTGGCAGGGCCATTTTCTAGTAGAGGCCAGTTCTGACAAATACCTAGAACACAAGCTCTGCATGAGGCTGGGGGAGGCCAGGTCAGTCCTGCAGCCGTTAGAATTACAAGTAGCCCACTCTTCTGGGTGGCACTGTACAGGATCATCTTATTCTATCCTTGCTATCATCTGGGGAGGCAGCCAAGACAGGTGGCATGATCCCCATTTTCCTCCTTCATTCAACAGACATTTCCTGTGTACCTCAACCGAGATGAAAGCCCAAGGCTCTAAGAGGCTATGAAACCCACCTACAGTTACAAAGTTATTAGAGGGGAACCAGAAGAGCACCCAGATCTCTCCAGTCCATAGATTCGGAGGGATATGAGCTCAAAGAAGCTTTTAGAAAGTATTTAGTGTGACCCTCACACTTCAGAGAAAATAAACCAAGGCCCCGAAAGAGCACACGACTTGGCCATTCGGAACTTGTCGTGGAGCAATGCCAGGATTCTTTTGCCCACTCTTCCCATCATCTGTAGCTCTTGAGAGATGTTCCAGCTTTTACTGGACATCACGCTGTGCCAGGCAGTGGATCAGCTAAGAATTACATTTGGTTGTGATTAATGAAGAACTGACCATAGTGACCTAAACAAAGGCTTAAGTCTCTCTCTCATAAAAGTCCAGAGGCAGGTATAGAGCAGGTATGGCAGCTCTAACCAAGTCATCAGGGATGCAGGTTTCTTCTAGCTTTCTGCATCACTGTCTTTTGCACACAGCTTTAATTCCAAAATGTCCAAGATGATTGCTGGTGTTTTAGCCATCATATTTGCATTTCAGGCAGGAAAAGTGGGAACAGAAAGGAACAAAAGGGCATAACATGCATGCCTGACCTGTCTGCCCCATTAGGAGTCTTTCTGCAATCCCATCCAAGTTCTACTTATAACCCTTTCACATTTGCCAGTTGCAGGGAGGTTAAGAAATGTTGTCTTTTACCTGGGCACATTGCTATGCTAAATGAATTTGAGCTTGTGGTAGGAATGAAGAATGATATTGGGAGCAGCCAGCCATTTCTGCCATAGACACTTTCCTAGGCACTGTAGGGAGATACTACCCATATATCTAGAATCTGTATCTAGATTTACATTTCTCCTAAGATTTACAAAGGGTTTTGTTTCCTGCTTCTTAAAATTGTTCTGTACTTTGTAAATTTTCTTCAGTGTGTATATGTTGATTTGACAATGAGAGAAAAAAACCCATCCATCCTCCTTCAAATCATTCACACAGGTGACTGTTAACCCTGCCCAGAGTCACCTAGGCTACGCTGCTTTTAAGAGGATGGCACAAAAATTCTTAAAACAAGATTTGACAAAATATTAAATCTATTTAGCTTGAATGAAATCTACCGTATCACCCTTGGAAGAGGCATGGAGCTGAAGTGGCGAATCCTCCAAGGCGCCGATGAGAATCACAGCTTCAAGTACAGTCAGCTCCCTAGCCCTGAGCCTCCCCTCCTCCTGCTCCCACCTCCCCTTGTCTGGGAGAGCCTCCCACACAAGGTCTTCCCCATGCTGAACTCCAAAGCCCTCAGGGGCTGCTGGGCTGCACGCCCATCTGGACTCAGGATGAATAGCAGGGCTGGATGCTGTGGCTCTGCGGTTGAGGCTCAGCCTTTGCACAGACTGTCACAGATGACTCCGTCTATTTGTGAATCAGAGGTATCCTCCTCAAGCACTCAGAAGGTAGGTCAAGGACCTGGAGGAGTCTACTTTTCCCCACAGTAAACCAAAGGCTGGGCCCAGGCATCCTGGTCCCTACTGTCTCCAAGGAAATTATTCAGGAATGAATCGTAGGCCAGCTCAGTGTGTGACTGGGGCACACGGAGAACCCCCCCGAAGACTTTCTCTCAGTGTGCCACTTGTCTAAGGCATGATGAACAGGTTTGGAAAGGGGATGGTGGACGAGCAAGGATCTGTCTATTCCATATGGAATTGAAGCATGTGTGGTTAATTCATGAGATGAACCCAGATATTCCGAGTTATTCCAGTCTTTCCTCCCCTTCATCTCACTAAATGGATGTCAATTTTATTTGGGGCTGTAATGTGCTCAGTTGATACCTGATCTCTCAGGCTCTCTCGCAGTGTTCACAGTGCTGGACGATGAAATGTAGGTGCAGGGCTCTGAGAAGGGCATGTGTGGATGCAGAGAAAGGCCCAAGAGGAGAGTAAGGCTGCATTTGGCCTCACCCTGCCCCTTTCGTCCCACCTGAAGGAGGAGATGCCTGGGAATGAAGTAGCTGTCTCACGCTCCTGAAAAGGAAAGCCCCATGCTAGGATGGTGGGGCCGGAAGCTAGAAGGATCTGAGGTTCTTCTTAACTTTCTTGACAACATCTCTGGACTATCTGCTTCCTGATTTCTTGTTATACGACAAAAATAAAAGCATCATTTGGGTAAGCCAGTGTGGTTGGGTTTCTAGTACAGGGAGCCAAATGCAATTCTAAGTGACGCCTAAAGGTTGTTAAAGAGAGTGCTTTTTTGTGCGATTGCAGACTCACCAACCAATGTGCATTTCCTGTCCAGGCTCTGTCCTCAGGCTCACTTCCTCCTAGGTTAGACCTGGTCAGGCTACATTCTCCCAGCAGAACTCCAGCAGGCCTGAGCATGCATCTCAGACAAGGCTGAGCTCTTTGACTGTTCATCTGTATTTATGACTCTGGGGGAAAGTGAAGAATAAAATACCATGGATTGTTTTTACTCCTCTCAAGAAAGAATGTGGCATACAAGAAAATGCGTCTTAGCTGAGAAGTCCCTAAGAATCAAAAACTTGATCCTCCTGAACTAGGAACAGGGAGCCTTTTCCTTCTCTTTGTCAAACCATTTAGGGCATAAGGGTGCTTGCCACTGATAGCCCCATGGATTGCAGATCTTGAAAATCATTTGGGAGCTGTAAGATCTTTGTAAAGAGAAAATGATGATCTTAGACTAGACAGCATGAGAAAAAAAAGAGGAAATAATGAGTATATCATCTATCGGATTTTTCTCAATCAACCAACGTCTTTTCAAGTGCCTACCATATGTCTATATAACCTTCACAAAATGAACAAATGTCTTTAAAAGATTCCTGCAAAGAAATAGGAGTTAGAGATAATATAAATAATAAAAGCATAAAAAACAAAAAGAAGATTTCTGGAGTGACCCTCTTCCTTCTTTATAAGTACTTTATTAGCCACTTTATAAGGCAAAAGTGACGAGAATCCAATCGGAGCTAAAAAGAAGTTGACAAAAAAATTCAACGTTTAAAAAGCAATTATCGGAAATATGGTTGACATTTATTAATGTTAATGAAGGATATTATCCTAAGAGTTTTTGTCTTGAGATACTAGCTAATGATAGCTGAAAATTTCCCAGTTAGTAAGATACTTAAAAATTAAGCATCTAGACCATGAAGAAAAACATTCTCAATTTTTTCACTGATGCTAAAAGTCATTACAATGCTTAATCCAGTATTTAACAACATTTCATTAAATCTAATGATAAACATATGCATGAATCTTTTGGCGTTCTTAGTAATTGCAAAGCACAAAAAGCCATATGCCCTTAGGGAAACACTTACTTTTTCTACCATGAAAAATGGCTGAAATAAGACATGAAAAACAATATGGCAATAAAAAATGCAATCTTTTGTCAGCAGGCATTCTAGAAAGATGCATAAAAAACACTGCTGAAAAATTTGTAAATGAATGTTAGGACAAGGTATGCCTTATAGGAAATCTGCTATATATTTGACTTAAAATAGAGACATTTCTAACATCTCAGTTAATGGGACTTGCTACATTTTATTGAAATACGAGAATTGTATGAGAAAGCAGTATTTTTGAGCCACTAAAGGGAAGATGAGGGGGAAAACAGTAAATGACTTCCTTAATAAAAATGCTTTATAGAAAAATTATTGACTGGAATAAAAAGAGGGATCTGATGTGGTTACAAAGATAGAACTTCACTTAATGTTACTTTACTGGGCAGCAAAGAAGTTAAAGTCAGATGTGCACAAAATGCTGTGTTGTAATTGATGATGTTAACTTTATGAAAAGACGGTCTATAAAATATAACAATTCTTTTTTTTTTTTAATAACGGAATTCTTACAGTACTTTGTAATGGGATATGGAGTGATCAGGGAGGTCTTTTGTTTCCCTTAAAGGTTTACCAATTTTCTCATGGCAAGCAAGTACTTAAGATTTATCAAAATTAAAAAGTCACTTGTTTTTCTTATACAAAACAACAAGCAGTTCATTTTAAAGGTGAGGCTTTATTATCTTTTAAAAATTTATGACCTGCTAAGGAAAAAACATTTGAAAACAGATGTTTAGATGTTTCTATCATTACACAATTTTGCCCAAAGCACTGTTTAGTAATGTCTTTAAATCTCTCATACCTGTACACTTAAAAAAGAATTGGAGGCTGGGCATTGTGGCTCAAGCCTGTAATTCCTGTACTTCCGGAGGCTGAGGCAGGTGGATCACCTGAGGTTGGGAGTTCGAGACCAGCCTGACCAACATGGTGAAACCCTGTCTCTACTAAAAATACAAAATTAGCCTGGCGTGGTGGCGCATGCTTGTAATCCCGGCTACTCGGGAGGCTGAAGCAGGAGAATAGCTTGAACCCAGGAGGCGGAGGTTGCGGTGAGCCGAGATCGCACCATTGCACTCTGGCCTAGGGAACAAGGTGAAACTCCGCCTCAAAAAAAAAAAAAAAAAAAAAAAAAGAATTGGAAACAAAATTTTCTACCTTACTTTAAACTCCTGTAAATGAGGAGGCCATAAGTTTTGATTCCATTTTATTATAACTATAACGATATAATTATATAATAAATGCTTATAAAATATAAAGTTATAAAAATATTTCTGTTTTCTTAAAAGAACGGACTCTGGGTGCTATAGCAATTATGTGATGCTTTTGGTATACTGCCTTAGACCTCTGGCTTCTTATCTCAAATGCCTGACCTCAAGCCATCCTTGAGTGCTGGAATTACAGGCGTCAGCCACGTCACCCAGCCACCCTCTGGCTTCTTCTCATAGAGCACTTTGTCTTTTGATGCAACTGGGAGCCCAGTGACTGCTTCTTCTTCTTTCTGTGCCTTTCCTCTTCCCTGACTTCCCCAACCCTACCCTGCCGCAGCACCTACCTCTTTGATCTGCAGGCGCCGCATTCATGAAAGTGAATTTAAAGTTCAGGCCAATAGGGAGTTTCTGGTTCTTGTATCATACATTTCGAGGCCCATTTACTTGTCCTAGTCTGGCTCCCAGAAGGCCACAGGATAAGCTCTAACCTCTTTGCAATACAGCTGTGCTCTGCTTCAGTCGTCTCTATCAACCTTGTCAAACCCACCTTTCCCCAATACTTCTCCAGAAGCCCTCCCTCTCCCCTCCTTAGTGGAGGTCTAGGTTTATAACAAGGTGCTTCTCAGGTCCCATTTCTTTGGCCCTGACTCCCCCTCCTTTCTCTCTAGTCTCTCCCTCCTCTGAGGACTTTCCTATAGTGCTCACCTGCACAATCAGGCCTGATAATAAGCATTTATCATGATGAGGATGCCCTATCTTTCCTGCCTGTCAAGCCTTTAGCGCCTGTGTGAGACTCCATGTAACCCCAGCACCTAGGATGGCCCTGTGAACAACACAGGATGCTGTGCACAGATCCTGTCAGGAAATGCCCACTGGTGACAGCATGACCTCCGGTGTCTGCTGCATTATCTGTTTGCATCTGTCACTTGCACATTCTTTTCTGTGGTGGAGGGAGTTGCCGTGTGCTGTGGTTCTAGAATGGCTGCCTGCCTGGTGGCACAGGGGACATGTGGGGTCAGCAAGGGTGGGGCTTTTCAACCTGTTTTGGGGACAGCCAGCTATCCTGAGCCCAGGATACTGAGGGCTGGATGCTGGCTCATCCCTTGGGTAAGAGATACGGTAATAACAGCTGTTCTGGGCCAAACTACATTTAGTGACATCCTGGGAGAATTTGGTGCATGAGGCATGCTTTAAAAATACATGAGAACTTAAGGGTTTTTTTCCACACCTGCTGGGGAAACATGTCCACACATCTAGGCTAATATTAGGGCTATTTATTTCCTAAGGTTGACATTTCCTTGGCTGTCTAAGATTGCTGCTGGAGATAGAATGACAGATATTTACTCTGGCATCCTTCATCCAGAAAGGATTATCAAGGTTAAATAGGAGCATGTCTGGGCAACACAGACAGACAGACACCCAGAACGATATAGGCCACTCCAAAGAGGGTCATCATCCGACCCACAGTGTTGCTGGGGTTCAAAGTGACTCCAGTTTAGAGGGTACATTTCATGTGGGAGACTGACAGGTTTAAAAATCCAGTTTTATACATAGATTAAGAAACAGCTCTTCCAGTGGGAAAGACTACTTTGGGGAACAAATTGAGGCCTGGAAGGCAACCAGCCTTCCTCTCTAAAACAAAACTAAGCTCCTGTAAGCTTTCAGTGAGGAGGGGAGCTAAACGGGGGTCTCCATTTGGGGAGAGTCCTTCGCAAGCATCTCTACAGGCTTTTCCTTTCCTCTGGGTATGAAGCTCCCCCATTCTTCCTGGTCAAATGGATGGGGTGGGGCAGTCTCTTTCCAGTGTTGTTCTTGGTACAACTGAGGAATTCCAAAAGGGACTTTGCATACGAAAAAAAAGAAAGGGTGTTTTTAAACTGGACTGGGGTCTGCTGGCCCAGTACTGCGAAGCCAAGCACTGGCGTTGGGACTGCAGCAAGAGAAACCGAGGCATTGATTGCAGGGTGCCAAGCAAGGAGAACTGCGCCACTAATTCTTAAGCCCTGAAGTCCTCAGTGGCTTACAGGTAAGAGTTTTTAAAGGCAAGAAGGCAGAGGTTACAGGCACAGTCATAAATCAATACATAGAGGCTGTGCATTGGTTTAACCTAAAAAGGCAAGACATCTCAAAGTGAGGGAGAGAGGAATAGGTCATAGGTAGATTCAAAGATTTTTTGATTTATGATTGGTTAAGGAGGTGAAGTTTTTTCTAAACATTTGGGAGCAGCAGAAAAGAATTAGCTCTGGCTCATGGGCGTGACCTCCTCCAAGCCCCTCAGGAAGAAATTTAGAAGAAAGAACAGAGGTCAGAGTTCAGTCCTTAGTCCCCCCTTATCTGAGGTTGACATGCCAGCAGATCCACTTGGTAAGGGTCGTCCAGGTTTCTGAAAAACAACTCAGGGACATATGTTGAGATGTGATCTTTAGTTTTTACAGGGAACCACACATGACTTTAACTTCCTTGGCTATTGTTTTAAACTACTGGTACCTTCTTGCTTACCAAGTTGCTCATTTACTTTTCAAGGCTAGCTAAGAGCCTGCAATTTTCCTGGAAGGAACTCAAGATATTTCTTTATTTAGGCCCCTAAGAGGGATCCTGGCTCGTCTCTGGAGAAGGAGGGGGAGAAAGAAGAGGGAGAGCGGACCGGGTGCAGTGGCTCATGCCTGTAATTCCAGCACTTTGGGAGGCCAAGGTGAGTGGATTGCTTGAGGTCAGGAGTTTGAGACTAACCTGGCCAACATGGTGAAACCCTGTCTCTACTAAAAATACAAAAATTAACCAGGCGTGGTGGAGCACACCCGTAATCCCAGCTACTCGGGAGGCTGAGGCAGGGGAATTGCTTGAACCAGGGAGGTGGAGGTTGCAGTGAGCCGAGATTGTGCTACTCCAACCTGGGCAACAGAGCAAGACTCCATCTCAAAAAAAAAAAAAAAAAAAAAGAAGAAGAAAGGAGAAAGTGAAAGAAAATAAAGTACAAAACCACTTGCAATCAAAACAGAATTTATTGATGCTATGCTAGCAACTTCTTTTACCCTGTCCCTTCCCCCACACTCTTTGAGCATCTCCAGAGAAAGATCTCCTTTATAGAGTTCTGGTTCTTCCTAGGCTAGAAGACTTGGAAAATAAGTTTACAACTGGCTGATGAGTGAACAGTAGAACTCTCAGACTCCCCGAGTTTCCAGCAGCAGAAATAAAACATAAATAAAATAAAATATTCCTCACCCAGAGGATTGCCCCTCGCAGTTGGGTTTGAAGCTGCTAGAAGAGGGCTGTAGCCAGAGCCCAAAGGAGCTTTTAGAGAGGGCTGCCCAAGAAGTCACCCAGGCCCCTGTTTCCAGGCAACATTGAGGAACTCTGCAAGCCTTTGGGCTGCTTGATTTTCTTGCATTGCAACAGTACTTGTGTCAAGATGTTAACCCTCTTTGGTTTGGAGAGAAAGCCCAAATAGTAATCGTCTTTCATTTTAGCACCAGGGAGACTTTTCTGGGGTCCTGAGGAGGAACTCAGAGCCAGGAAAGAGGTCCTTGGAGGTGGGTAGGACAGGGAAGGTCCTGCCCAGCACTATACTCTTTCCTCCTGAAAACATGGAAAAACTGGCCTGGTAGTACCCCGGCTCCAGAGAGGCCCTTGGTTCCTTTGCTGACCCTCCCAAGTGACTTGTTGCTCCTACCTTCCTACCTTGTTTGTCTTTTGTTCATTCATTCCTTCCTTCATCACAGACAGACCCAGCCTACCATGTGATAACATTAAACCCCAGAGCACTGCAGGAATACAAAATAAATACATGTAGCCTTGTTCCCTTTTTACATGGAGAGCTAGGGACAGGGTGGGGACTGGCTCTTGAAGTTGCATGAAGACAGAAGAGGCACTGTGGAGCATTTAATAGATGCAGCTATTCTTCTGCTTAAGTATGATTCCCCAAATTCCCCTGACAGCCCTGTGGAATAGGGAGAGAAATAATGGGCAGGAAAGCAAGTTAAGTGGCCAATCAGGGACACAACTACTGGCTTTGTGGCAACCAGATCCCAACACTGCTGCATGGGGAGAGAGTCTCAGCTGACTGATAGGATCAGATCTTGAAACATTCATAGCCATAACACTGAAACTGCACCCTGGAGGGCTGAATGAGGAGGGAAGGGGCTGGAGTGCAGAACAAACTTGGTCCCACAAATAAACCCAGCCCCAGGACATCACTTTCCTAATGAGAAGCAGCAAGAACTTCTGCAAGGTTCTTGGAAGACCCTCTGGAAACAGTCACTCATTGCTGGTAACCCTTATTGAGGCCTTAGGAACAGCCAGGGGTGCTCTAAGCACTTTACGTGGGATAACTCCTTCAGTCACCCTAGCAATCCTAGGAAGTAAATACTGTTACTATTTCCATTTTGCAAATGAAGAAAGGTTAAACGACTTGGCCAAGGGCACAGAACCCATAAGTAGCAGGGCTGGGATTTGAACCCAGCCTAGCTCTGGTCTCTGTTCCTAGCTATAAGTCTACCACAGCTGTTGTTTCCGTTCTTGACCCAGATTGGCCCCCTTGATTTTCGTATGGGCCCCATTTCTTCCCCTTAAGTCCTTCTCATTTGCACCCCAAGGGACCCGAATACCAGGAGAGACCTAAAGTCTGTGTTCCCTGGACCCCAGGACCCCAGGCCTTGATGTGCCATTGTCGTGGGGATGTTTGCTCCTTCTGATATCTCCTTCTTAGCTCCTGGTTAGTTCTCTTGAAGCACCCCAGTTTCTCATTTTGGCTTGCTGGGCAGGCTGAGTAAACACCATCTGCCATGGGGCCTGCAGCAAAACAAACCGCCGCAGCCCCAGAGGTCTTGTAGCTTCCATTTAGCAAGCAGCCCGCGTGCCTCTGTGGGCAGAACCCTTGGAGAGAGGGCTGCTATTCATCACTTGTTTGGCTGTGGGAGGCTCAGGAGCCTGTGTAGGGTGGGCTTTGCTGGGGAGAAAGGTGCTGGCTTTCTGGGAGCTGAGGGGGCCCCTGGGAGGGGTTGGGGCCCAGGAGGGCTGCTGCTGGATTCCAGGCTGCACAAGACCAACGTCTTTTCTCCATTCTGATGCAGAAGAACGATGTGCTTGCTTGTTTGCTATTTATACTGCAGTTGCTGCCTAGGGGTTTTCTTTGAAGGGAGCAATAAGCTCTGAGGCTCTAAGTACATTTCTGGCTCAGTGCTGTGCTGCACACACCCCAATTCAGCTGATATGAGGCCCGTCCTGATTCCCCGCTGCCTCCATGTCCTTCTGGAATCTGCACATTCCAGATAGCACCACTCCCCCAATGCCTCCACCGCTCATATGAACACACTCCTAAGTACATTTACAATCTGGCTCCTGCCTCCTTCCCTGGCCAGTAAAATTTCATTTCAGCCTCTTTCAGGATTAGGTCATGCCCTTAGCCATTACCTTATTCTGTTGCTTTTAGCAAGATGTGACCCCCTACATTCAGGCATTCTTAATCCTCCTCGCCCCACTTCCTGTGTACCTCACCCCCAGGAAGGGGCTGAAATCACCTTTGCAGAATTATAAGTAATGAGAGAAATCTAACATGACAGACTCCATCCTGCGACTAACCTCACAGGCTAAATTGGTCTTTTGCTTGTTCTAGTCTGGAGGCTCTTATAACTATGAGAGGAATTTGGTTTACAGTTACACTTTGAGGCTAGAAAAACTGTCTCTTGTTCAGAGATTGAAGTCGCATTCATAACACATGATTAGAATAATGGTAAAGGCCCTAACTTCGCTGAAGAACAGGCATATGCCTATGGCTTAGCATGTTTTTCTAGAAGTTTTTTACTATCCCAGAGTCCTATAAGCAGGGGTCACAAGATAACTTCCCCAGCTTTTCCTATAGATAACATCACTATTGTGAAACCTAAAGAACTTCCCCATATAGCTCTGAAATATTTTTGAGATTTTTTTTCAGATTTGGCATTTTCACAGACCAGGAGATTCCAACTGGTCTTGAGACCCCCTCCTAGTACCTGACTCAGCTGCACAAAGGTAATTTTAGACACTCTTATGATCTCATCCTCAGCCAATCAATTGTTTCAGTTCCCCAGACCCCTGGCTGCCAGAGTTCCCTTAAGAAACCCTAGCCTTGGGTACCATGCAGCCGTAAGAAAGGATGAATTCATGTTCTTTGCGAGGACTTGGATGAAGCTGGAAACCATCATTCTCTGAAAACTGACACAAGAACAAAAAAACAAATACCACATGTTCTCACACATAAGTGGGTGCTGAACAATGAGAACACATGGACACGGGGAGGGGAACATCACACACTGGGGCCTTTTGGTGGGTGAAGGGGGTAGGAGAGGCATAGCAGGGGGTGGGAGATCGGGGAGGGGTAACATTAAGAGAAATACCTAATGTAGATGACTGGGGGATGGATGCAGCAAACCACCATTGCATGTGTATACCTGTGTAACAATCCTGCACAATCTGTATGTGTACCCCTGAACTTAATGTATAATAATAAAAAAAAAAAGAAAAAAGAAACCCTAGCCTTAGAATTCTGGGAAGACAGGTTTGAGAAGTTTCTCCCATTCTGCTCATGTGGCTGGCCCTGAGATTATTAAACTCTTTCTTTCTTTCTTTCTTTTTTGGAGACAGAATTTCACCTGTTGCCCAGGCTAGAGTGCGATGGCACGATCTCAGCTCACTGCAACCTCCACTTCCTGGATTTAATTGATTCTCCTGCCTCAGCCTCCCAAGTAGCTGGGATTACAGGCATGCCCCACCAGGCATGTACCACCACACCCAGCTAATTTTTTGTATTTAGTAGAGACAGAGTTTCACCATGTTGGTCAGGCTGGTCTCAAACTGCTGACCTCAGGTGATCCACCCGCCGCAGCCTCTCAAAATGCTGAGATTACAGATGTGAGCTACCGTGCCCAGCTTTATACTCTTTCTTTGCTGCAACAACCTGCTGTTCTCATTGTTTTTTTCAGGGCAGTGGGCAAGAAGAACCCATTAGGCTGTGACAGGGCCATCTTTTCAGAAAGCAAATCCCTCTGGGCCTTCCTGTAGCGTGGTATCTAAACTACATGGTATTCTGTTTTTTCATTCAGGTTTATTAAAGTGCAATTTACACCAAGTAAAACACAACTCAAAATTTTTTACAGACACATCAGTTGTATAACCACCACCACAATCAAGATACAGAACAATTCCATCAACCCAAAACATTCTCTCACACACCTTTAAAGTCAACAACTTCCCCCATCCCCAGCTTCTCACAACCACCAATCTAATCTGTGGTGGTTTTATTTTTTCCCCTCTGGTTTTGCCTTTTCCAGAATGTTACATAAATGAAATCTGGAGTCTGGCTTCTTTCACTCAGAGAGATTCATCCATGCTGTTGCAAGCAGCCATAGCCTAGTGCTAGGTAGCAGTCTGAGGTATGGATGTACCACAGTTTATCAGTTCATCAGTTGAAGGACATTAGAATTGTTTCAAGTTTGGGGCAATTATGAATAAAGGTGCTATAAACATTCTTGTAGAATTTTTATGTGAACGTATGTTTTCATTTCTCCTGGTAAATACCTAGGAATGGGATTTCTGAGTTGTAAGGTAAGTATATATTTAACTTTTTTTTTTTTTTTTTTGGTTACCAGATCTCAGGCAAGAGAATATATTTAACTTTTAAGAAACTGCCAAACTGTTTTTCAAAGTGGCTGTATTATTTTGCATTTCCCAGCAGTGTGTGACAGATCCAGTTATTTTGCATTCTTACAATGTCAGGTACTGCCAGTTTCCCCATTCCAGCCTCCCTCCATTCTAAAGATGTGCTACGTGGTACTTTGTGATCTATTTCCGTGCTTCTTTTTCTCAAGTGGCATTCCTCGGAGGCAGGAAATAGGATTTGTTTATTTCTATATTGCCTACACAGTATATATCAGGGTAGGAGCTCAATATATCTTTAACACATATATGAATGAATAAATGAAGCTTTCTAGGTTGCTTGGTAGTTTCTAGAGGACAGAGCTACTGATGCCTCATCCTTCTCACCTGGAAAAACACTGACATCCAACCGGCTTCCCTTGGTCATGAGCAGTTTCTGATCTACCTCTGTCCTCCCGCTTCTCGAAGTCAGGCCGCCTTCAGATTCTCCTGTCTCGGTCCTTTCTCTTTGGATGTTGCCTGGTGCATTGGCCTCATTCCTCTGGAAATAAACTGAGTGCAGAGAAGACCTTCCCCTCTAGTACAGGTTACGGTCAGCAGATCCCCCAGGGAACAAGCTTCTAGAGAGATTTAAGGACTGCACAATTAAGAGAGGGAGAACAGCCGTGAAGAACAGTTGTGTCTTCATGGCAAACCGTGAAAATCAAACCAAAGCTAAGAAGCTGGATGAGGCTATATTGATAATCTCAGGGTGGACATAGAGAGAGGTAGCCCGATGATCCTGTCCACATAGCTGCTGCGAGTCCTACAAGTTGTCCCCATATGTGGGTACTGAACTTCTTTAGGGAGATAAGCTGCTGACTGTCGAGTGCGAACACAAACCAGGAGGCCGAGTAAAATGACCTTCAAGAAAGGAACAGGTGGGAGAGAGCTCGTTGTTAGGAAGATGAACAGAAGCAGTGAATGCCGGGGAAACAAGGCTATAGCTGGGAAGGGATTGCCTCCGGAGTGGGTCTGGCTCTTCTTACCCAACCACACTGCATCAGAGATGAGCAACCTATCAAAGCCTCAGGGCCTGAACACAGGATGCCTGGCCTACCTGAACACAAAAATGCCTGGCTGCATTTTTCAGCCCCTGCAGACTGGCTCTGCAGTGGCCTCAATTCAGAGGTACACATTCCAGGACAATGGAGGAGTCTCTTGATGTGGAAGGTCAGCTCTTCAGTAGATTTAGATACTGAGGGGCTGAATGGAGCTCTCTTGAAAGATCTTTTCAGGAAGGCTTGGAGGCAAATAGAAGGATCCTGAGGATGACAGTTCTGGAGAAGGTAGAAATAGAAAACAAACAATGAATAACTCTCCAGAGTCAAAGGCATGCAGTTCTCCTCATGTGAACCGGCAAGGACCAGATGCCACTCAGATCCTGGAGAAATTGAGCAAAAAGAAAATAGAGGTTAAACCTTTAGAGGTGGGAAGGTTGTGAGAGTTCAGGGCATATTCCTGGAGGTGAGGACAGCTGAGCAGTGATGGTGTGTTTGGGTAAAAGCTGGGTAAGAGATGGTCAAGAAGAAAAGAGTCTTAGAGATCATCTACTCCGAATTCCCTCTTTATACAGGGGAGAGATCTGAGGCCTAGGGTGGGGAAGGGATAGTCCACAGTTACACTGCTAGTGAGTAGAAGAGCTAAAACCAGAAAGTCTCGACTCTTGAGAGTAGTTTTGAATCCTGGCAGCTCATTAGTAAAATCTAGTTTAGAAAATTTCTCTTAAAGAGCAAAAATCTAAAAATGGGAAGCAAGACTCATGTGAACCCAGATCTGTTCGGACTGGTTTATTCCTATCCCAAATACCTGCATTTGTGTAGCCTCTGATGACAGGGGCTTAAGCTTGTGAGCTCAGTGCCAGAAGACAACTTTCTCATTCTTTACAAGGCCATTCCAACAAAGAGTGGGCTAGCTGCCTCTGGAAACATTTAGGTCCAGTTTTGCTAGGAAACAAAGAATCATGTGGAGGCTGTTTCTAGTGCAGGGTGGGGAAGAAGGGGGTTGGGGTGTAGGGTTGGGAAGGAGACTGTCCCCATCGCATGCTTTGGGAATCTTCCCTCTTGCTGCCAACTGTACAGCGACTCTGGGAAGCAGCTGAAAGAGGAGGAGGAGGCTCTGTTCACACATCAAAAGCTAAGAGTGACTTGAAGCTTATAACACACGCTCACCCATAATTACCCCATATTTCCTCAAGTTATCCACACCAGGATGAACAGATTCCCCTCTTCCTGCCACAATTTTCCCTAAAGTTGTGGACCTCTGATGACTTCAAAACTGATCTAACATAGTAATTTTGTTCTGGGATACCTGGCCTACTCTGTCTCTTTCTGTGATCTGTCTTGGACTGTAAACTCTACTGAAGGGACTGTCTTGACTGCCTTATGTGTTCTATGTGACCATGCAGCTACAGCTGATTGGACCAGAATCAGGTCCTGTCTCAATGTCGAACAATCTATTGGCTGGTCAGCAACCAATCAGATTGACCCTCTTGAGAATTTTAAGTATGTGCTGCACAGCCAGAATGCAATCAGAGCTCAAAGGTTACTGAGAGTTGGGAGCTTTACTTACAATCAATGCTGTGAGCAGGCTGAAGTTATTAAGAGGCAGAGATGCCTCTTGAATAAGCTGCAGAGAGACAAATGGCCCAAATGTATAAATAGATGAGACTATAGAGACACCATGGAGGCCCCAGAGAAAGAGAATCAAAGAGAGAGACTATAAGTCATTTCAAAGAGAGCTTGGATGGCTATGAAACCAGAGCTCTGGTTATAATAAGATTAAAATTTTCCATAGGATGCTGTAGTCACACAATAGTGCTGTGTTTTCTTGAGGAGATAGAAGACTTAGCCACTCATAATCATGACATTTCATTCATAATAATCCATGATTGGAGGTGTGGGAAAGTGAGTAGATATCTCACAGTTTAAAAAGGGAGAGAGAAGAAGAGAGAAAAAGAGGGGTGGGGGGGGGCAGAGAGAGAGAGAGAGAGAGAGAGAGAGAGAGAGAGAGAGAATACCTGGAGCTCTAACAGTGCAGATTTCCCAGATTCAATTATCAAGAGGAGTCTGGCTGCACTTTATTTCTACAAGCTGCCTTAGAACCTTACAATGACTACCTCCTTCGTTTTGATTTGCACGAATGCTTTTCTGTCCTTTGCGTTCAGTAAATTCATCCTAAAATGCATTTATCTTCATGTAATCTGATTTCCTTGTATTATAAAAATGCTCACTCCCAAGTCTCCAAGGGATAGTCCTGGAGTTGGTTGTGAAGTCTATCTAAATCTCCACAGTTCCCCTGACAATTGGCCTTGGCAGAATGAAAGACCATTAAGAAGCTGAGCAAGGAGAGGAAGGAGGAAAGCTTCACCTCTGTAACTGCATATAAAATTTCCTGGAGAAAATGAGCCCAGGAGCTGAAAAGGGCATCTAGTTAGAGCTACAAAGTGTCTTTCATTGACCTGGTGTGGACCCTAGAGAGAAAGTGCTGTGTGTTTCCTCAACTGGTTCCTTTACTTAGTCCATAAATATTTATTGTATATAGATATGAGCCTGACCCTGGGCTTGGTGCTAAGGAAGCAGATAAATACAACACTAAACCTTCACTAAAAACACTTTAGCATTCTGTTGGTACTTCAACAAAATGGTCTGCCTTCTGTGAGAGTTATCTCTGTGTAGTTTTCTGTGAGACTAGGAGTCCAGAAAGAACAGGGACCCTGGGTTATCATCTTTCCTTCCCTCCACTGAGACTAATGCTGAGGCTGGCAGTCAAAAAGTAACTGGAGCATTGGCTGGCAGGTTTGAGTTGTGGGTTTGAACTGTGTTGCTCCTCCTTGCCCACTGATGGCCACCCTGGCCCTCTCCATCACATTGTGGAACTATGTGCTCCTGGTCACGGTGGGAGGCTAAGGAGCATTGAGGAATGTGGATGGAACCACTCAAATTCATTTTGGGGGAAGAGCTCAAAGCACATGCCCATGGGATACGGGTGAGTGGTGTCTGTAGAGAGGCGCCCTTAAACTTATAGATAAAGCCACTCACCTAGGAATAGAGCAAGTAGCAAAACCCGTTGTCCCTAAGTTCTCTGGATGCCTGGAGTTTTCTGAGGGAGTCAACCAAACTTCAGAGTCTGCACTGGCAGGACAGAGGACTCAAGACACTCTCAGAACCAACCTAGGAACATAGGGAGCTTCCTTAAGACTAAAATGTTATTAAGAATGTAACGTGGACGTCGTAGCCAGAGCAATCAGGCAACACAAAGAAATAAAAAGCATCCAAATTTGAAAAGAAGAAGTCAAATTATTTCTGTTCACTGATGATATGATCTTATATCTAGAAAGCCCTAAAGACTCCTCCAAAAAATTCTTAGATTTGATAAATAAATTCAGTAAAATTTCAAGATGATACAAAATCAACATACAAAAACCAGTAGCATTTCTATAAGCCAATAAAAATCAAGCTGAGAAGCAAATCAAGAACACAATCCCATTTACAATAGCTACCAAAAAAATTACCTGGGAATATATTTAACCAAGAAGGTAATACTATTCATCCATAAAAAAGAATGAATTCTCAACAAGGAAAACTACAAAACACTGATGAAAGAAACTGTAGATGATATAAACAAATAGAAAAACATCTCATGCTCATAGATTGAAAGAATTAATATTGTTAAAATGACCATATTGCCCAAAGCAATCTACAGATTTAATGCAATCCTTGTGGAAATGTCATTGTCATTTTTCACAGAATTAGAAAAAAAATCCTAAAATTCATATGGGACCTAAAAAGAGCCCAAATAGCCAAAGCAATCCTAAGCAAAAATAGCAAAGCTGAAGCCATCACATTACCTGACCTCAAATTATACTTCTGGGCTATAGCAACCAAAACAGCATGGCACAGGCATAAAAAATAGACACATAGATCAATGAAACAGAATTTTAAAACTCAGAAATAAAGCCACATATCTACAGCCAA